>JBCAUA010055322.1:0-11494 GCA_038406235.1 Peronia verruculata
ACCTATCGCCGTCCCTTCCTGGACCGGGCCTTGCGCTGGGTGCTGGCACGGGTCATCCCAAATCCCCGGCTCTTCCGTCTGTCGCTTCTGGGGGCGAAAATGGTGCGGCCCTTTGCCGGGCTTCTGCCCGATGCGCGGCTGAGGGCGATGGTGGAAATGGCGCCGAAACGGGTGCCGCCGGCCAGCCGCAATGACGCGCCTCAGGTCTTCCCGGCGGAGGGAGAGCGGCGGATGCGGGTCGCGCTGATGACCGGCTGCGCGCAGAAAGCGCTTTCGCCCGAGATCAACGCCGCGACGATCCGGCTTCTCACACGTCTCGGCTGCGAGGTCGTGATCGCCGACGGGACGGGTTGCTGCGGTGCGCTGGATCATCACATGGGCGACGAAGCCAGGGCCCGCCGCCGCGCAGGCGCGAATGTCGAAGACGACGACGATCTGGTCGCCGTCGTATCGACCATGGGGCGCCTTTGGTCGGTCAGGAGCGGCTGACCGATCCGGCCCTTTCGGTCAAACCGGTCATCGCCATGCAGGACTATCTGGGTTTAGCGGTCGATGGCAATCATGCCATCGGCTGTTTGCAGGATATTCACTGGGCCGATGGCACCTTCGGATACTTTCCCTCTTACACCATGGGCGCGGTCAACGCAGCGCAAATCATGAATTCGATACGGCAACAGCATCCGGATTGGCAAGAACAGCTCGGGCGTGGTGAAACCGGTTTTATCCGCCACTGGCTCTCTCAGCACATCTGGAGTAGAGGCTCGGAACTCGAATCACAAGAACTCATGCAGGCAGCCACGGGCGAGGGCAGCCAGGCAAGGCACCTGCTGGCACATCTCAAGTCTCGTTACCTTGACGATCTAGACTGATTCGATAGCTCCGGCGAGGCGCTTGCATCCCTTGATGCCGCTCGGCGAGGGTTGCCTCATCGCCGGGTCCTGTGCGCTATGCCCGTGTGCCTGCGGGCTACAGTCATATCAGACAGCGGAAGGGGAGGTCGTCGTCGCTGGTTTTTCGTTGGGGTGTCGTGCGTTCTCTGAACACCACGGTGTCTGCTCGAATGCTTGACCATCCACTTGCAGGATACGACGCTCCTCTTCGGTAACCTGGATAATGCAATGGGCGCAGTTGCTCAAGGGTGGTAATCGATGCAGCACATTAAGATCGATACCGGCATAGTGCGCCAGAATTGTTTTCATAATAGCGCCATGGCTGACAATAAGAACATTCGCATCGGCAGGCAGCTCAAGCTGCTCACCGATGATCGATTCGATCGCGGCCAGCCCACGGCGCTGTAGTTCTTGTGTGGTTTCAGCACCGTCTACAGCGAAATCCGTTGAGGCGGTACGATAACGTTCCACCATCTCGGGGTAATCGCGTTCAATGTCCGCCCAGAAGTGTCCTTGCCAGACGCCCAGGTTCACTTCTCGAAGCTCATCGCGGAATCGTACCTCGTCTGTTCGCGTGCCGAGAATCAGCTCAGTGGTCTGTCGAGTGCGTACACTACTGCTCGAATAGACGGCGGCGAGCGAGAGCTTGCTAAAGTCGTTGCTTCGCGCACTTGCCTGGCCTCGCCCTGTATCGTCGAGCGCAGACTCAAGCTGCCCTTGTATGCGTCGTTGTACGTTCCAGCTTGTCTGGCCATGACGGACGATGTGCAGTCGCATACGATTGACTTTGGCTTCGGAAGCGGTAGAGATAGGGTAACGTATGCCGCATTTCTTTAGTGGAACAGAAAACGCATGTGGCAACAATCGGCCGAACAGCAACTCGGTGTAACACTTGGGCGTTGGCGGCAGCTCGGGGGTGGTGACTTCGCACAGAGTTGGCAAGCCGATGTTGTTGACAGCAGCACAATGACGATTGCGGTGGATGAGCGATTGTTCATCAAGACTCACGCCAACCCGCCACCACGGCATTTCACCACCGAAGCGAACGGCTTGCGTTGGCTGGCAGAGGTCAGTGATGTGCGTGTACCGAGGGTACTCGGCGTCAGCGATGACCCGCCCTGGCTGGCTCTTGCCTGGATCGAGCAAGGGCGACCCAAGGACACTACCGAGGGCGACTTCGGACAAGCGCTGGCGCGCTTACATCGCGCGCCTTGTTCTCACTTCGGCCGCACGGATCGGCGCAGCACCGGCAGTCTTGGCCTGCCCAACGAGCCTTGTGAACGTTGGTCCGACTTCTACGCCAGAGAGCGCTTGCTGCCACTGGCTGGTATCGCCAGCAAGCGGCGGGCATTGTCTGTTCGCAGCATCGACCGCATCGAACGACTGGCGGCGATACTGTGTGAATTCGACGATGCCTCGTTCACTCCATCCAGACTGCACGGTGATCTGTGGGCCGGTAACCGCCTGGTGGATGTCGACGGATGCAGTTGGCTGATCGATCCAGCCAGCCACGGTGGGCACCGAGAATTCGATTTAGCCATGATGCGCCTGTTCGGTGGGTTCGGTGACGATTGCTTCACCGCCTACCAGGCCGATCTGCCGTTGGCTCCTGGCTGGCAGGATCGAATCGCGCTTCATCAACTGGCACCACTGATCGTGCATGCGATCAAATTCGGAGGTGGCTATGTAAGCTCTACCGAGTCAGCGCTGGCGCGATATGTGTCCTGAGCCGGCGCACCCTGCGGGCGAGACGGTGTGTGCCCTTTCAAGCGCCCCTGCGGGCGCCCCTGCGGGCGCCCCTGCCTGTGTTAGGCCTTCTCAATGTATGCCCGATACGCCTCGAAGGCCTGCCTGGACAGGAGGGTCTGCAAGGGCGCCTGCAAGGGCGCCTGCAAGGGCACACACCGTCTCGCTGACTCGACAATATCAATTGGATAGACCACTGTGGTAACGTTGCCGGCCTCACTCAACCGGGCTGTTTCCTGCCCGACGCGTACGATCTTTTCTCGGGCTGCTGATGTATTGACGCTTGCCGCGCCTGGATATCGTACCGCGTGCGCATACTACAAGGCCAATTTCATGCCCGGTGATACCTTGTGCTCGTCGATGGGCTCAAGTAGTTTAGTCCGCAATATCGAGGCAGGTAATCAATCGCCTGCCTCTTTTCGTTCCGCACCTCAGTATCCTATTATTCTCGCGCAATATTCAGAATCACATCGCTCCAGGGCAGTGTCCTTTCGACAAGCGATCCGTTATCGCGTCTGAGCGTAGCTACGTAAAATAGAGGATCGGCACTCGGCTCGATCGTTAATCGCCGACCATCCTCGAAATCGTAAGCGATGTATCCCGCAATCACCCCCGTTGCCTCATCATTTAGAACCAGTTCTGTCGAGGTGCCACCTGAGAATACGTACTCCCCATTATTGAAAGTTCCTTTGGTGATCCTGACTTGAATTATGTTCTCGTTTGTTTCTTCTTTAAGCCTGGTCGAAAAGTACGAATTCTCAAGAACAACAATATCCCCACTATCATTTTTTTGACTGTACTTTTCCGCGTCAGCAGAGGCGAATGTATAGTCTCTTGTCGTCACTACCTCATCAAGCTCTATGACTTCATTTGACCACTTTATAGCGAGATCATAGGTAGAACGACTCAATAGAAATCCTGGCAACGAAAGAAATGTGTATCGGCCATCGGCACGACCATCTCCCACGATGCAGAAATCATAGTAACCTACAGCGGTCTGATCGCCAGATCCACCGCCCCCGGTATCGTTGTAGAAAAACTCCCCTCCCTCTGGACACATATATCGTTCGTCAAAAAGTATCTGCTCTCCGGTGCTCAAACTTCCCGGTTGATCATTTAAACCAGGCACGCTGACACGGTAGTCGTTTCTTCTCACTGAGAGCGCCAGGTCGCGCCCGCGATAGAAAAATCCGGTCATCATCGAACTATTCAGGATATGTGGGAGATCATCGAACAGCGCTTGATCCTCAGGGCTGACATCGCCTGCGCCGTTGTTTGATGCCCCCACCTCGATGTCGTTGAATCGCTGGCCACTGGTGTGGTTGATCACCAGGTAAGTGCCTGGCTTCACCTCACAGAATCGCCCCCCGTTGCAAAAGGTCTCGGCACCGTTGTTGCTCTGCACCTGATACCAGCCGTCATCGGGCCAACGGATCGTGTTGCCGGATACAACGATGTCGGACCCTGCGCCGCTTGATGTTGCACCACTGGGTCCGTCAACGCGAATGTCATGGAATCGCTGGCCACTGGTGTGGTTGATCACCAGGTACGTGCCTGGCTTCACCTCGCAGAATCGCCCCCCGTTGCAGAAGGTTTCGCTACCGTTGTTACTCTGCACCTGATACCAGCCGTCATCAGGCCAACGGATCGTGTTTCCCGAAACCGAAGGTGTGGCCAGCACGTCACTGGAAAGCATCCAAACGATCACGCCTGAAACGCCCAAAAGGGGCAACTTTACATTTCTCATCCAGATTAACTCCCTTTAAAACTGATTGTGTGCAATGAACGGCGTATTCGCAAAGCAGCCTGCTATCGCAGACTTATCCACACTGGAAGAGGAGATCGCTTTTTCAAGGCCAGTGAGTTGCAGACGCTTCAGTCGATCTCCGGACACACCGTGAAGATCAACCACATGGTACTGTTCGATAACGCGTGTCGGAGAAGCTCCCTCACCATCCTGGATATAAGACACGGCTACCTGGTTCTCCCCGCTACCCCTGCCCACCTTGAGAGACTGTGCCTCGAAGTCAGCAGCCGACCAGATAATACCGGCTTCAGATCTCTTCACGATCAGTTTCGCCCTCAGTGACTTGTTCGACTCATAGTCGTTGGTCAGATAGTGATCACTGAACTTGTAGCGATAAGCTCCATCGACAAGGCTAATGGCGACACCGTTGACGTCAGCGTATTCCAGATTAATAGATTCGTAGCCAGCCTCAACCGTGAACTGTTGCCTGGAAGTGAACACTCCATCGAGACTTCTCCCCAACAGCCCGCAGCGATCGAGACGGTATTCCTTAACGTGCTCTGTGGATGAGTTTCGTGTCACAGTCAGTGCTGCGCTACCACCTTCCGGACAAGAAATCCGATTACTGTTGGTTGTGCGTGATTCGCCCCGCAGACCGTCGAATACCCTTTCGACATTCTGCATGGCCACCATCACATCGACAAAGTCGCGCCCACTGGTTATTTGGAACACGTCGGCAAGCCGCTCACGAGCTTGCTCACTGAAAAGGCAGGTAGCCTCGTTAAACGTGTTCGCCTGTGCGTGTGTTGCAATGGCAAGCAGCATGCCCGCCATTGCGTTAACTGTATGTAATTTCATGACTATTAGTAGGACTCAGAGATTTGTTCTGACAGTTAGTTGAGCGGACTGAGAGCTCGCGCCCTCATTGTCAACGGCCACGATTGAGAATGTGTATTCCGTGTCTGGCTGAAGCCCGCTCACCCATGCGCTTTGCGCATCTTCATCACGCACAAGCTGATTCGTTGTTTCATTTTTGACGGTGTAGCGCACCACGTAGCCATCAGGATCTGTGGAACGATTCCAGAACAGCTCCAGTGCGGTTGAAGAGGCGACAGACGCATCGAAGCTTCCGGGCATGCTCGGGGCTGTATTGCCAGAGCCACTGGGTGGGTCCCCACAGGGCTCTGCACGGCTTGCCCCTTGATTGTTGTGTGGTCCGATGCTCAGACAGAACGAGTCAGATTCCAGGCCTTGCATATCAACGGCACTGACTTCAATTTCGAATGAGC
The DNA here is from genome assembly GCA_038406235.1 of Peronia verruculata. Taxonomy (NCBI): domain Eukaryota; kingdom Metazoa; phylum Mollusca; class Gastropoda; order Systellommatophora; family Onchidiidae; genus Peronia; species Peronia verruculata. Next base: position 5,673 of record JBCAUA010055322.1, read on the forward strand.
TGTCTCCACTGAGTGACGTGGTATACCAATTCAGCCCGGTGACATTCTGTACTGGGGAGCCATTTTTGTATATTCGGTAGTAATCGATGCCGGAACCCGTCGAAGTCGGAGCGCTCCAGAATATCTGCCCATCGGTGCTGCTGTAGCGCCATCCCGAAGGGTTGGTTGGCACACTTGGCGCATTATTTGCCGATCCGCCGCCGTTTTGCACCTGCCAGACCTTCACGTAGTCGACCATGACATGGTCACGATTACTAAGACCGAGGTCAAAGGTTCCATCGGCATTGATTCGACCTAGCTGATTGCGGTTGCGCAACAAGCCGACATTCTCACCCACGATGCCGGGGTCATCCTGCACTTGGGGTACATCAAACTCGTCTTTCTCGCGCCCAGAGTTCATCTCCCTTGTGAGAAGCAAATAATGCGGAACCTGTGGAACGAGCACTCGGTCCTCCACCACCGGATAACCATCGATGTACCAGACCAGTCGGTCGGCTCCCCAGTAGAGACCGATTGTGTGCCACCCTTGACTGATTAGGCCACCGGGGAAGGCAGAAGTGGTGGCCACCACCGTCTCATTGCCACCTTCCTGTGGCTTGTTTGGATTGCCACCAAAGTATTCGATTCCAGCGGGGCGTGAAGAGGCGCCGAGCGTGTTGTTGGTGTTGCCAGTGCCTCCATCCTCCTGCATCCCGGTTGTATTTTTGGGGTTGCCCAGAACCTTCATGTACAGCCTGTTCTCGGTGACTGCCGGAGCCGCTTCGTATTCATAAATATCGATCTCGACACCATTCGCCGGATTGGAATCGTATGCCACGTTACCACCGATCACTTTTCCTGCGCTATCGTACTCGGCGGGCATGAGCCAGAAGGAATGGCGGTGACCACCCATCCCCATATTCGAAAAGTTGACGCGTATTTCAAAATAGTGGCCGGGCGTCCATCGATGCTCAGGCGCACTGAGCGGTGTACGGTTTGCGTCTGAGACGAATCCATGTGATGCAAGGAAAGATGTGTACATCCGATAATCGCCAAAGTTGACGTCCTCACCTTCATCCTGATAGGTGAAGTCACGCTCCGGATCATCGACGGAGTAGTCGATGATTCCCCGTTGAACCAGGTAGTTTGTTGAGGGATCGGTCCAGGAATCGATCCATGCGGTGGAATTTGCCGGGTTCGAAAACTGATAGTTGTTATACCAGGCCGAGTGCCTGCGCCCTGACTTGGTGGGGTAGCCCTGGGCTACTCGATGATCGCCATTGATCATCGGTACCTGGTACCACTGTTGGCTGTCTTCTACACCTCCGCTGTTGAATCCGTCTTGCCACACATTGGTGAACGTTGCCGAAGAAAGGTCGCCTGCTTCAACAAGACACGGATCAGCGCTGGTTTCGGTACAAGCGTACGAGAAGGCGGGTAAAAACAAAGTCGCTGCGACGACAACTTGCCGAAAGGTTGACTTCGACCACTTATCACCTGGTACCCTATCATTCGAAACCGTAGAATCGATGGCTTCATTGTCATCAATGGCACGATCACCAATGCCAGTATGATGCTGTTTTATCCCCCCCCCCTCTAATTGCAGATATTAGTGTCGATATACTTATTGTGGGTGGTATGTGATGTTGGGTGTGCGATGAGCCGGTGCTGACCCATCCCCGGCTCGTGATACCTGTACAACGATTCATAACGTTTTCTATTCTCAAGATGGTTTGCTGTACTTCGTACAGCTTCGAATACAACTGCCTAAGTCCACTGTGCCAACGCAGGATTAATTAATGACGGTTTACCGGCATTAGTCCCGGCGTCGCAATTGTAAAGAATGCACCAGAGAATCCCCTCGCCTGACTCACAAATTGACATTTAATCCGTATCCGTCAAAGCAGGGCCGTACTCACCCTCATCAACCAACAACAAGATTTGAGCGCGACGTCGGCGCTAGGCCGCATGATTGCCGCGATGCACGATGTCATCAAGTTGTTCTCGCTCTTCACTCGCCAACTTGACGACGTAACGTTTTTTATCTTTCCACTTCTCAACAGCTTGCGATGCACTGTTAAGAAGATAGATTACAATCCTAAATCATGATGTTGAACATCTACTAGTCGCTTCTGGAAAGTGCATCCAGTATGCGGACCCAGCTACGAATGCCCTTATGGAAGCTCTTCAGCGAGTACTTCTCATTGGGCGAATGGATTGCATCGTCGTCCAGTCCGAAGCCGATGAGCATACTGTCCATCCCCAGTATCGTCTTGATATGCCCGACAACGGGTATCGAACCGCCACAGCCTGCGTAGATTGCCTCATTCTCCCATTCGCAACTCAAGGCCTGTCGTGCTTGGCCGAAGGCAGGCGCATCGATCGAGATCACGGTGGCGCGTGAGCCATCTTTCGTCAGATAAGATACATCGCAATCTGCTGGCAGTCGCTGCTCAACATGGCGGTAGAGCGACTCGCGGATGCGCTCAGGATCCTGGTCACCGACAAGACGAAAACTGACCTTGGCCATGGCCTTCGAAGGCAACACGGTTTTAAACCCTTCACCCGTGTAACCGCCGCAGATACCGTTGACATCGCAGGTGGGGCGAGCCCAGATTTGTTCCAGTACAGAATAGCCCGGCTCGCCAGCAGGTTCGCCCAGGCCGACGTCGCTGAGAAAGTTGACGTTTGAAGATGCCAGCGAAGCCCATTGTCGACGCAAGTCGGGTGGAATCTCGGGCACACCGTCGTAAAAGCCCGGCAGCGTGATTCGGCCATTGTCATCGTGCAAGTCGGCGAGGATACGAGTCAGAACGCGAATCGGGTTCATCGCCGGACCACCGTACATCCCGGAGTGCAGGTCCAGTGACGGTCCGGTGATCGTGATCTCCTCGCCAACCATGCCACGCAGCATGGTGGAAATCGTGGGTGTGCTGCTGTCCCACATGCCGGTATCGCAAACCAGTGCAAGATCGGCTTGCAGCTCGTTCCTGTGCGCTTGCATGAACGGGACCAGCGACGGAGAGCCGCTTTCTTCCTCGCCCTCGAAAAATACACTAACGCGTGTGGGCAGAGTGCCAGTGACCGCTTTCCAGGCGCGGCAAGCCTCGACAAAGGTCATGAGTTGGCCCTTATCGTCTGCAGCACCGCGCGCACGGATCACCTTGCCGGAATCTGTGTCCTCGATGGCTGGGTCGAAGGGAGGACGATGCCACAGGTCCAGTGGGTCAACCGGCTGCACATCGTAGTGTCCATAGAATAAAAGGTGAGCGCCATCGCCAGCCCCCTCCTGGTGACCGACCACCATTGGATGGCCAGGCGTATCATGCCGCCTTGTCTCAAAGCCGATACTGCGCAGATCCTCCACCAGCCAATCCGCCGCCTGACGACATGCCGCAGCATAGGCCGAGTCCGTGCTGATACTCTCAATGCGCAGCAACGCAAACAGACGCTCCAAAGCCCCCGGCAGCCCCTCATCCACCCGAGCCAACACCCCCGCCACATCACCCATGGGTCGGACCACGCTATCTAATTGATTTAAATGATAAAATTGCTGAAAAAGAGCGATGACAGTCGCTTGTAATGTTCAGACTGCCACGCGAGTGCTCTGACAACCCTTAATTTTCGGATACAGTGTGCCGAGTCGTGTTCGCCGCACGGCGCTTTTTCGAAGCATATCGGGAATATGTTGAGAAAAAGCAACAACGCGGCGAACGCGAAGCGGTGCGCTGTATCCGAAAATTAAGGGTTGTCAGAGCACTAGATTATGGCAGCTTTATCGCTATGCGCTAGCCCACTGCGGGCACGGCTTCGGCCCGCATCAGGTCTGACCCCGCTATCCTTTTGATTTGTTGAGTAAATCCTGGAAAACAGGGTCATTTTTGGCGGTTGTAATGTTCGCCCAGATAGGGGAGTGTGGCAGCAGTGAGCCGATGCTGGATTGTCCCCTGACCGATTTGCTTCAAAGGTGTGCATTGACAATGGCAGCGATCTGCTTTGCGAGTGAAACCTGGTGTTAAAGCTGCTCTCAGGACAAGGATGCGGCCGATGTCGGTAGCGAGAATTGCGAGCAAAGATGACATCTTTGCGAACAGTGTTGGGAGTTCACGATCAAGCCAGTATCCTATGCGCATGCAGATACAGCCCTTTCTGATTGCCGGTGTTGATGAAGCCGGACGTGGCCCCTTGGCGGGCCCTGTCGTGGCCGCTGCGGTTATCCTTGACCCGGCACGAGCGATTGACTCTCTGCTGGACTCAAAGCTGCTCAAGCAGGCTCAGCGGGAAAAGCTCGACAAGCAGATTCGAAAGCAGGCGCTTGCGTACTGCATCGCAGAAGCCAGTGTCGAGGAAATTGATGACATCAATATCCTGCACGCCAGTATGCTCGCGATGACTCGCGCTGTGGACGGTCTGTCGATAAGGCCCAGCCTGGCCTTGATCGACGGTAATCGCTGTCCGTCCATCGACTGCCCGGCGGCTGCGGTAGTTAAGGGTGACCAATACGTACAGGCGATCAGTGCCGCCTCCATTCTTGCCAAGGTCGCCCGAGATCGCCTGATGGTGCAATGGCATGCCACATATCCTGCCTATGGATTTGAAAAGCACAAGGGTTACCCAACCGCGCAGCATCGTCAGGCGATTGTCGAGTTTGGTATCACACCGCTGCACCGCCGATCATTCAGACCGGTACATGAGGCAGTCGCGCACGGTGAGTCAAACGACGCTACCATGGGCAAGGGCCCGACCCGAACAAGGGCCGGCCCTTAGTCGGCCCGTCGGCGTGCTCTCACCAGCTTTCTTGTCATGTCCGCAGCCCATAACGAATCTAAAGCGCGTGGCACACCGCAGACCGCAATGCAACTACCGGTGAGTCTCGTATCCGACGACCAGCCTCCACGGTCGACTTCCGTTGAAAGTGTGATACCCATAAGACCCTGTCAGTAATGAATAACGACGCAGCCACGGCCGCTATTGCACCGTCATTCGTGCACCTGAGTCTACATACCGAGTACTCCCTGGTTGACAGCACGATTCGCATTAAACCCTTGGTCAAGCGCGTAGCCGAGAGCATGCCGGCTGCCGCGGTCACCGACAGCTCCAATTTGTTCGCATTGGTGAAATACTACCGAGCCGCACTCGCTGCAGGGATCAAACCCATCATCGGTACTGACCTGACGGTACATGGCGCCCTGGCCGATGGTCTCACCAGCCGGGTGATCCTCCTGGTGCAGAACGGAATCGGTTATCGGAACCTGACCACGCTGGTGTCGAGGGCCTATCAGCATGGGCAGCAAAGTGGCTCACCAGTGGTGGAGTTAGACTGGCTATTCGCAGCTCAGGAGGGACTGATTGCCCTCTCCGGCAGTATCGCGGGCGATGTCGGCCAGGCATTGATGCGTGGACATAGCAAGGAAGCGACAGCGCTGGCGCGACGATGGCAGTCGGTTTTCGGCGACCGCTACTACCTGGAACTGACGCGCACCGGGCGGGAATTCGAGGAGCAATACATCGTCGGTGCCTGCGCAATTGCTGCAGAACTGGGCATTCCAGTGGTAGCCACCAACGATGTGCGATTTCTCAACGTCGATGACTTCAGCGCCCACGAGTCGCGCCTGTGCATTCAGTCCGGTCATGTCCTGGCCGATACCCGGCGGCCAAAGACTGTGTCTGAAGAGCAGTACCTGAAATCTGCCGAACAAATGCATGCCATGTTTGCCGATATTCCGGCGGCGCTGGACAACACGGTAGAGATTGCCAGGCGCTGCAACCTGACGCTTGAGCTTGGCTCCCCAGTCTTGCCGGATTTTCCGATTCCAGAGGGCATGACCGAGACCGAGTATTTC
>JBCAUA010055333.1:0-11493 GCA_038406235.1 Peronia verruculata
GGGGGGAGAGAGAGACGCACTGAACACTTTAGAGATGAAGCGAGCCGTCAAATATTGAACATCACTTCTCTCTATGCAATGCGTGCTTGCCTAAGGATTATAGAATCCAAACCAACAGTTACTTTGTTGATTTGTTTGGTTTTGTTTCGTTGTTTTGCAGCGAGTCTGGTCGACTAGACAGAATCTGATTTTTAGCATAGACCCAGCAATCACAAGATGGCCGTGACCTTAGGTAGAGGATGTTCACTGTCACGGAAAATGTCACAATGTCTTATCTGCCTGTCGCGTGAGCATCAGTCTGTCGCCCGGCTCTGACGTGTTCATGCACAGGAAACATGTTTAGTGGCGCAAAAAGATGGTAACTGCCTGCAGACGGTTTAGACAGCCCCGAGATAAATGGGTGGCTCGGAAAGATAGAGACAGGATTACCCATGGCCTAGTCAGCCTAGAAGTGTCTATCTCCTCATTGTAGATTAGTTCTTAACTTTGTTGTGTTCGTGTTACTGTTGTTATAGGCATGGTTGTAGTTATAGTGTCAGTTCTCATCGCAAGCCTGTTCAGTTCTCAATCATTATATCTGAGTGTCTATCTGGGCCTAGTATTGCAATGAGGAAGCATAGGCAAATAAAAAAGTTGCATCACATAATAAAGGCGAAACAATTTTGTATTGGCTCGCACATGGGAGCGTCTGTTGGCAGTTCTTGGGGGGGGGGGGGGGAGGGGAGGGGGTTGGGGGCTGTATCCCCTCCACGCCTCACGTTACGTAACCTACTGGTTACACTAACTTTGTTACGCATGGACAGAGAGAAAGAGATGCATCAATAGGCCACAGTAGGCTCCAAGTCTAGCTGGGCCTATAGGTCCACATAGACGGCGCCTTTTTTTGAAAACTCTGTTGGCTGCTCTTCACGGCGATCATCGCCACCATTATTATCATCATCAGGAGCAACACCATCTTTATCTCCATTGTTATCGCGACCTCTGACCCCCGCTGCTTTCCGCTTACTCTTTTCCAATCTTAAACATCTTCAACACCTGAGCGCGGAAATGCCAAGCGGCTAAGTGATTAGTTCCAACTTTTGAGAAGCTGGATTTTTTTTAAGGGAGGGGGGGGGAGGGGGGGGAAGGTAAGGGAAAAAAATGAGGGGGGGGGGTAGTTATTGCTACATCCTTGACATTTTGCTATTGATGGAACTAGACAATTGACAGGTTTTTATTTCGTACTTTAGCTCCTTTTGTAGAACAACGAAGAAAAGAAGCAGACAGAGTAGACAGCCAAAGGTTTGTATAATAAAGACGGCAGGATATGTAACATTTAGAAAAGAAAGAAAAGATCGAGTTATGCCATTATACATTAATTTTTACTCTTCACTTGTTCGAGCCTGTCGGAGCAAATTAAGTTCGACACTATTGCCCCTTCCCTTCTCTCTCTCTCTCTCTCTCTTCTTTTTTTTATACCCCCCCCCCCCCCCCTTTATTTTTTCCCTAGACTAGGAGAGTTCTTTAATGCCATATCAATCTAGTCACATTACTTACGAATGCACATACATACTCACTCGTTCACACAAGACACACAGACATATAATACATATACATATACATATACACATATACACACACACACACAGACACTTGTACGCCCACTCACTGTCACAGCGAGTCCCGTATATGCTCAGCCATTCTCTCTTTCTCTCTCTTTCTTTCTCTGTCTCTCTCTCTCTCTCTCTCTCTCTCTCAGACACACATACGCACACACACATTCATGCCTGCTCACTCACACGCTCCCTCTCTCGCACACACATACATACACTCACTCACACACACACACTCACTCACACACACACACAGACATTTCAATCTTCATGACACCTCAACAAGTCTGTCAAGAATCATTCCCACGAACTTCGTAATCCCTGTTCTCTTTAAATTGTGTGCACACACAGCTTGAGGATATATCTCTGCCTAGTGTTGTAGTTGCTGTTGTTGTTGTTATTATTTGTTATGGGATGATCTGTCTGAGACATTCGGGTGGTACATGCGTTATGTACGTGTGTAGTTGAGTAAATCAATTCTCTGCCTAGCCCAATAGCTTCCTGTTTCTCATTCCTCAGACAAGATCTTGGCATGGAGAAAGCACTGTTGTCATGGTAATATAAAACAAAACCAAGACTGTTCTTATGTGATAAAACATCACACTACAAACTGCAAATATTGTTTCGGCCAACAATACTTTATTTCTTATGTCACTTTTCTTTCGTTTTTTTTTTATTCTCTCTTTCTTTCTTTCTTCTTTCTTTCTTTCTTTCTCTTCCTCTCTTTCTTTCTTTCTTCCTGTCATTTTTCTTATTTCTCGTCTATCTTTTCTTTTCTTTTTTTTTTTCATACTTTCTTATTTTGTTTCTCTAATCTCCTTCCTCTCTACCTCTTTTTTTTTCTGATTTTCTTTTTTTTTTCAATCCTTCTTTCTCTCTTTCTATGGTTCTTTCTAACAGTCATCTTTATTTCCTTCTCTTATTGTTTCTGTTTTCCTTCTTTCCTCCCTTCTTTTCTTCCTATCTTCTATCCATCTTTTTTTTTCTGTCGGCTTTCTTATATTCCTCCTCCATCATCCCTGATATCTATATACTCTCTTTGCATAAACATAAACGTATACACATTTGCACACAGATACCGTTTGCTATAGAAACCTGAGCAGAGGATCAGAATATTATACGATTATCCCTATCAGCCACCGTATCTTCTTCAACAACGGCAGCAGTAACACGAACAACCACCCGATAACGGAGTGTATGTAGGCATAGATCATATGATGTAGGGGCCTGTGCCTTTCACAGATACCGGAGAGGATGTAGGCCCAGCCCATTTCACACAGTGTGTCTCAGGAATTTAGGGTCCATCTCATATTTATACTTCCTTTTGCACTATCTGAACATTGCAGTTATGCATGTGTTTTGAATTAACTAAGCTTCGGAATGATTAAGTTATTACCCGCATTGCGCCAGTTTCTATTATGTAATTGCTCATAAATTTGATAACCTCAGCACTGGAAGTTAGTGGTGGGACTAAAATCCTTAGGATGTCTCATAGAAGTTTCTGCCCACCCACATGCTTTGGACTGGCATTTGGGTAGGGTTTATTTATTTATTTATTTATTTTTATTTATTTATTTATTTATTTATTTTTTTTTGACGATTTTTAAAGGTACAAGGAAGCAAAATCAGGGTCAAATATAAATGAACATTGTCTGAGCGAATAGTTTTATTGTTTTTCCTCATCTTCAAGATCTTTTGTCCTTTCTTTGTGATAACCAGAAGAAATGAACAATTTGTTAGAGAGAGAGAGAGAAAGAAAGAAACACACAGAGAGAGAGAGAGAGATTATCAAAAACGTTAAAATTGGGCCAAATGACAAACTGTGAACCAAGCAAAATGAGCTGGAGAAACTGTCTCTCGCGGCTAGACGGACATTGCTCATAAGCCTTTATGACTGGGCCACCTCTCAGAGAAAAATATTAGTTGTGTCCAAGAACAACGGCGCGTCTGAGAGAATTCTGCTGACACTGACAGACAGTTGTAAACATAGGAATTTCAAGTTCGCAAATGTTTAATGTTGTTTTGAAAAAAAAAAAAAGGGCGACCCTACTATTATGCACACAATTTCCATATTACTACAGACAGTTACATATTTTTTTCAAAGATTTCAGTGCATAGAATGAGCTTAGAATATAACATTAGTTTTGATATGTATTTACCTTTGACGAATAGGGAAGTTATAAACTATACTGAGAATGAGCTGCACTTAAAACCGTGTGTTCACTTCTCTAAATAGAAAGTTGCCATTCCAGAACTGATGTTGAATTGTTACCGCAGGCAGACTAAGAAAAAAAAACCGGTATAAAAGGAGCTTTAAAATGTGAATTGTGCACATGACTGAAATTTGGTACGACATCACAGAGAATCAAACTGCCTGTCATTTCCTGCACAATCCCGCTATGTTTTTGTTTCATGTTCCAGCTACTGTACTCAATCTGAGCGATCCTACATTCGTTTGTCTGTAGTGTCACCTTATGACGGTGTGAAGTCCATGACGTGAGCTTTGATAGTACTCACAGCACAAGTGATCTACTGCTGTAACACTTCATGTCATACTATCATAGCATAGGACCCGGCCCAGGAAGCCCACGCCGGTATGAGAGGAAGCCGGGCGACCGTTGATGTCAGCTTACATCAGGCAGGACTGCCGGAAGTCGGTGGCCAGGTCGGGCTGGAAGTGGCCCGGACCAGAAATTGGATTAGACTGGAGCGGAAAGTCGGGATGTCCCCATCCTGGTGTCTTACTGCGGAACAGATAAGACATCATGACTGGATGAAGACAGACAAATCTTACAGAAGACAAGTCAGCTGTACTTTTGTACCTTTTGTCATTTTGATGTCTGTCTCTAGGTATATAATATGTCTTTTTGTGCAGAGTATGGATTTATTTCGTTAGTGGTATCTCGTTAAGGGATTTAGTTTTGCCTCTGCAATATCGTACATAAAAAAAAAAAGAAAAGAAAATATTTACAGGATCATTTTCTACAATCCATATAAGGTCATTTGGTAAAAAACAAACAAACAAACAAACAACAACAACAGCAAACAAACGATAAGCTAGGACAGATCGATAAGATAAGAAAAGATAAGATAAGCTATATTTGTCTTTAAAAAAAAAAAAAAAAGGCCTTTCACTCACAGTGGATGCGACACAGTGTAAGTGCAGGAGATTTTCACACCCCAATGCCCAATATGCTATTTCTGCCATCCCTTTATCACAGCTTTGATGTCAGCTTCTAACACCTGGCTCTAGCTTGATGAAATCAGTACGGGCGGAAGATAATAATGGTTATGAGTTCATCGGGTGCCACCCACACCAGACATTTCGCTGACATCTCCGTGCTGCATTAGGATAATTAACAACAGAAAGCCTATTTATTTTCACGTTTTTTTTCTCTCTCCCAAGGAGCTCAGGCTATGGCAGACTGCAGGGCTGAATTAAAGTAGCAAGACAATATAATACATACAGTATATAGCCGTACTTATCACACTGCCATTATCTCTCTTTTCCTCTGCACTGAATCTTGCCCTATTGACATCATGGCAAGTACAGTAGCACTGTCTTTGTACCAGTTTACTTAGATATTAGTCAAGCCACTTTTGCTCCTACGATGTCTTTCTTAAGCTGACCAGACCAAAATTTCATAACCACAGCCTATAATTATTTATTATAAGCCTCGTATATGCAGATGTAGAACGATGTAATTGTCTGAATCTTCATGTGTACGGATTTTGTTCTTGTTTTGTTTTTGGTTTTTCTTATGGGAGGAGAGGATTGGGCGGGGGTAAAGGGGGGAGGGGGGGGGGGTCATAAGTCTGTCCTGTTATGAGTTAATTCTTTTTCTAATATCTGGTTAATCTGTCATCAATATCTGGCTGGTTTGTTTGTTTGTTTGTTTGTTTGTTGGTTGGTTGGTTGGTTGGTTGGTTGGTTGGTTGGTTGGTTGGTTGGTTGGTTGGTTGGTTGGTTGGTTGGTTGGCTGGTTGGTTGGTTTTTTTCCAGTACTGGCCAATCTCTATCTGCCTGTGTTTCCATTCTAAATCATCTTCGTCCTCATAGTTATCCAACATATCCCCGTCTTGACTTACTACATCTTTTTTTTTTTTTTTCAGTCTTTACACTCGACATCGTTTAATCTCCCTTCTGATCCCCTCACCTATTTTTTTTCGAGAAATCAATCCCATGGCAAACTTTCCTGTAAATAATTTTTATAATAACAACCTGTCGTATTTCGGACGACACCGAATATATCGGGCATATCGTATCGATCATGACCAGCAGCTATCTGAGGACGTTGGAGCGAGTTATAATTTGGGACACTTTCTATTTCTGGGCGATGCCGTCATTCAAAACCGATATTTTTTTTTCTTCCTATGCTGGCTCCACTGAAATTTAATCTCAAGCTAAAATAGCTTTAACATTAATTCCACTATTACCATTTTGGGAGTGCACTTTTATTAGGTGGCAGCTAAGATAGAACAGTCTTTCTTTCAGAGGCCACACAAACTGCAAGATCTTCAGCGGCAATAATAGTTCTAAAGTATTTTGACAAACCGTTTTTAATTATGTTTGTTTCTTTTAGCCGTAAATTTCATACTGTTAAAAAAATAGTTCATTCAACCTTTCATTCTCCAAAAACGCCCCCCCCCCCCCCGCGGGAGCCAGGGGTTTAATAAGTAGCTGGTTCTCTGCTCCCACCTGCAGGCGGTGTAAGCCCGCCATCGGTGGGATGTCTCCCAAGGAGTGCCATCCTCGACATTCCAGGCGTGACATCTCTTCACTCTCTCCTCGCTCCTGTCTTCTGTCCCGCTTTCTTTCCTCTCTTCTTCTTGATGTGTAAACGTATCTTACTGTGTTTGACACAGTATAATTATCAGTAATCGTGCTGATGTGTCGTTAAACCCAAACACAGACAAATAAACATCTCTAAAAACTGCTTTGTGTTTACTGTGTGTTGAAACAGAAGTCGCCATAAAATTATTAAATAAATGATTAAGTAGATAACTAAAAATCACCGATGTTTCTCGGAAACAGCGTCTTAAGGTAGATGGTTTTTGTCAAAGTGTGGTCATTAGAGTTTTTGTTTCCAGGAAGCAGATGTTAACCCTAGAAATGTCAAGGGGCCAATCTCACCAAAGTGACTGTCATTATATTCTGCTTTGGTTATCTCCAAATACCATAACAAAACAGTAAGAAAGTTTTCGGCTTATAATACTTTCAAGTATGAACTGTCTTCCCGAAACATGAATAGATGTCGTTATAGAACCAGTGGCATGCCTGCAGAAGTTTTGTTGGGTTGAAGATATTCCGCTGTTGACATCTGAGAGACGAAAAATAACATAATTATCCTGCATAACAGCACTGGTAATGTCAATAATATTGAAACACAATTAAAGAAAAATAATGATGATCTCTCATTGGATGAAAATCAGCGTTTGATGTCGTCGGCGGAATCTTAATTGTCGAGGTTTGCTGGTGCACTGACACCTGGCAGCTCTTTGTTAAATGACTTTAATTGACATCGGATGCCAAAAGTTGGATTGAACGACTGCCATATAATTAGTGAGTTTTTTGTGTTTTTTTAAAGTCATCTGCGGCTTTGTGGCTGATGGATGCGGGAGGGATGGTATTTCACCTCAAATCTGATGTCGTCTCTCGCTCGTTATTTTATCTCTTCTGAAACTCTGCTCTTGTGCCTAAATATTAAATGTTGTTCCCTTGAGGGCATGTTTGTCTGTCTGTTTGCCAGAGATGGAGAGAAAGAGGAGTACAAGGAGGAGGATGGGGAAGAGATAGTAAGAAAAAGAACGGAATAACTAGAGAGATAATCATATGCACAAAAAAGCCAAACAGCCACTCAGAGAAAAAGACACGGAGACTAACAGACAGACAGACAGACAGACAGACAGACAGGCAGGCAGACAGACAGACAGACAGACAGACAGGCAGACAGACAGACAGACAGTCAATCAGACAAAAAGACACAGAGACTAACAGACAGACAGACAGATAGGAAGATAGGAATGAGAGAGAGAAAGAGAGAGAGGCAAACAAGTATTAAATGGCTAATGATCGCCACCCTAATTTTATGCCACTCTATACTCATAATCCTCCCGTCCCTTCCTCCTGCCATCTTTCCATCCTTTCAACAGACAAATGGGAGAACCAGTTGTTTATCCGCCCTCTTCTCCCTCATTTCTGTACCATATTTCACGCCTACAGTTTCCTGTCTGTTTCAATATTTTCGTTTAATGGGCTTATTCTCTTTTTCCATCGCCTCATTTACTTTGTCTTTAATACCGCCATTATGGCATTAACTTCCACGCTATTCCTTGCTATAGGCTGATTCTTTCTGATGATAAATGCTCCGATTCGTTCATTAGGCCTTTTTTTTTTTTTTTTTACAGAATTTATGCAGGGAAAGAAGGGCCTAAGTAGGCAGTTTGATATTTTTATTGAAATGATCACACCTGGTCGTGTGATAGACTCATGTTTACCAGCAATAAGATATTCTGTTAAGATTATAACAATCTTATTTTGATAATATTTATTCTAAAACAAACAAACAAACAGACAAAACAACAAACAAACAAAAATCAAACACACAAACACACACACACACACACACACACTCACACACTCCAGACTTATGTCTGAAAACAACTTAATATGTCAGTTATAGACTCCCCCCCCCCCCCCAAATATAAGATAATAAAACGTATGGATAGTCTACTTAGCCACTCTGAATTTTGCACCAATTTGCGAAGACGGATACACTGGGTTTAGGCACTTGGACAACATTTGAGATAATACCTATGTCTACTTTGTTGAAATGTGGATGAATGGCGAACGGTCAGCGAATGACGACATCGTTTTCGTTCACACTTTAAACGTGTCCAAGTAACGTCAAATGTGAGCTTTTATGTCATGATTGATTGATCTCATGACGCTGCCGTCGTAGAAGGAACGATGGAGCAGTTGACCGTTTTCCGCCAGTCCTGTCTCTCCCTGGCCTTGTTTAATAACTCACTCATGTTTAGTCCCGTCCAATCTTTGATGTTAGCCATCCATGTCCTTCTTTGTCTACCTCTCTTGCACCCCCCTTCGAGCGTGCCTTGCATGATGATCTTGCTGAGGCCATTGTGACGAGTGGTATGTCCGAACTACGTGAGTTTACGCCATTTAACAATTGATAAAACCGGTTCGAAGTAGCCAATTTGCGACTGCATTTCGGTTCTTAATGCATTATAAGTATAAGCAGACATGAAAATTTCACACTGATGGTAATCTTTTTTTTTTTTTAATAGCATTCGTCTATGAAGTTACCATGTATTTTCTGCTTTTATTTCTCACTAGATCTTGCATGGAAATGCACATATGACCAAAAGAGAAGAGTGAGCAAAGCCATAAAAGTATGCCAACAATGCACTCAAGAAGATATGAAAGCAGCAAGAATATTCAGGGGCCTAGATAAACAAAATTCTCTGGAAATGATTAGGCTGATTCAGTGTTTGTTAAAGTTTAGTGCTCCCTACGAGTCAGAGAGAGTAAAAATTAATAAATGATTGATTTGTGCTATACTACAACTGGTTTCATATTCTGACTGATCAGAAGTATTGATACATTGAAACAACGGTTGGCTGGATGGATCAATGGATGGTCAAGTAAGTGCAAACTTGATCTATAATACATACAAATATACAGATAGGCTAGAAGACAGAGATAAATAGAGACAGACAGACACTTGATTGTTTTTGAATAACTGAATGTGAAAGGGTGGGTAGAGTTATCTCAACCCTGTATTGTCTCTAGTTTTGTTGTTAAATGACTGTACCATCCAGAGAGAGTGAAAGTAGATGAAATGACCACAATAAACTGACAGAACACTGATGATTTTTTTTTTTCTAAACATGACTTATTTATTGAAATTTTAAATTACATTTCCCTTGCTTCTGTGCAATCATGTCAGACAAACACAATGCACATAGCTATACAAACTTAGAAACAAGACAAAAACACTGGAACAAGGTCACAGTCGCTTTGTAGATGGAATCTGCATGTCAAGTAAGCATTTGATATTTGCTGAATGTGCGCACAAATCTGAACCATCAGCATTTCTTACAATACAGCCTATCTCACACGTAACTTCTTTATATCTACCTGTCTAAAACATAAGCCTTTGAAAAAGAAAGAAAAAAAAAAGGCACACAAAAAAAAAAAAAAACACAAAGAACTGACACATCAAGCTCATTTTTCAACCTACAATGATAAAGATTTTCTTAGCAGGCAAAAAATCACATTTCTTCACTCATTCTTCCACACATTCCTACTGAATTTCACAGCTGTCTAAGGGAAAAGTCTGTCATGAATAAACTGTAGGCATGTCCTAAATTTCCCTTCAAAATTAAATGTCTCCTAGTGATTGACTGATACTTTATGAAAACAGCTTGTCTAAATATGGGACAGAGTCTGTGTTTCCTGTTGCTGCCATGGCTGTTTTGGACGTCGCAATTTTCTTGGCAACCTGAGGGAAATAATGAAGTATTCAATCAAAATCTGTTTATTAGTCAAACAACAGATGAATATCACTGAATATCACAACACTTTGGGTTAAGAAACAATAATAAATAAAACAATGACTAAGTAAAAACAACTAGTTTCATATATATTTTGTACATAACAAGGCAAAAGTTACACAAGTATTTTGTGGAGGCAGATCTAGCCCTTTATACCCTATACTCCCAAAAGTGCCCTGGAAAAGCACCGACACAGCACTGCTGACTTTTACACTTTACAATTCATTAAATCTCACTGCAGCTGGATCTAGATCCAGAGATATATAAATCAGTTTGTTACTTGCTCACCTCCATCAAAAACTACACTTTTTTGGTCCTTCTACTGCTAATATGTTTATTTTCATGTAGATCTGGAACAACAGTCACCCCGCAAAATGGTTGCCTAATATCAGTAGGTTTATGTAAGGACATTACCAGATGACCCGATGATGCAGCGACCTTATCATTTCAGAATGCTCTTACTTGAAGATTTACTCGATCTATATGTCTCTTTGTACTTCCTACAATGCATACTGGCAGATCTACTCTGCGGAATGCTATGTCAAAGATCTTGACGAGATCTCAATATTGACTAGATCTAGATCTAGATCTACATCATTTCGTCTTCCTGTCGTGTATCTACTCATGATAGGATTGCCAAATGATGACCTCTTATGTAATGATGAGTCTTTGAGTATGTAAATGCAATTTGAGATCCCAATACAGGTCTAGGTTGTCTTTAAGTTGCCCATTTGCGTCTTCATTGCATGCATGTGCACAAACCCTTCATGCTTTCCCTTTCTTCCTCAAATGTATTGAAACACTGGCAGCCAACATGATGATTCTGACTATCAAAATGTTCATATTCCCACTAAAGTCCAAAGTCTAAAATTTCTTGACTAATAATTTGATCTATAATTTTCTGTGATATCCATCCAAAACACAACTAAAACTGACGTCGTCGAATCACACAGGGCCTACAGGCCTAGACTAGACCAAATCTGCAGTAAATGAAACGAATAAAATAATCAACATCGGGGCACATGATAAGAAATGAGCTTACGGTGAATGTCACATAAAATACGTAGCGTCTATAGGACATGTTCAGAAGATGGAAAAAGTAAAAAAAAAAAAAAAAAAAGTCCTGTTCTTACAATCAATCACTGAGCGAAAGTAACCACCCGTGCAACAATATAAGGACTGACAACAATTTCCAAATTTAAGGCCAAGGTCGGCAGTGAAAATCGATGTTGTGGGTCAAAATTGTTGATTTTGTGTTCTAGCGATATTTTTATTCTTTGACCTCTTATTGATAGTATAGAATGCATTTTTGGGTCAAAAGTTG
>JBCAUA010055354.1:0-11493 GCA_038406235.1 Peronia verruculata
AAGATTGGTGAATACATTGTTTGGTATAATATCTACAGTACTTTTTTTTACGTTCCATGCAATACAAAATGTTCTGTAAATTTTTGAAATGCCATAGAGCGAAAATTCAAATTTTGCCATTTTTTTCAAACTAAAAATTCAATTTTCTCTAAACCATAACGACCGAACTTCACGCACATGCGTAACATTTTGGGTTTTGTGGTAACAATGATGCATACCAAATGCGGTTGAAATTGGTTTAGAAACAGAAAAGGAGATGAAAAAAAAAAAGAAAACTGTCAAAAAAAAAAAAAAAACGGGTTTTGAGAAAAAACGCTTTAAGGTTTTTTTCAGCGTAAAAGTGACATGAAGAGTTTTGTGTTCGGCCTTCAGTCTCGCAACAGCCTTTATACATACTGGCGCTCTTTTGTATGACTTATGGGTCTCTTGTTGCCGTTTTTTAACTCTCTGGGCGTATCTTTAATCGAATTTTGCTCCCTACCCCACATCTTTATAAGAGCCACTTTCAGGTTGTTGGGGACCTCTGTGTCTCCCACATATCATTTTTTTCAATCCAAGAGTGTTTTGACCTTTACTATAACGTACAGTCTACAACTGAGCTATTAGTAGCAGAAAGAAAGCAAAATTGCTCTAATTATAGGACGGGTAAATTAATTTTAGAACACTTCCATTGATAATTTGCATAATCAGCAGTTATTCTGCGTCATAATGGTCACCCAGTGTCCATCCCTGGCGCTAGAACTCGTGATATTGCTAGGAAAGGTGATATTCAAGTGCTTTTTGCACGCTTTACCTGTATATAATCAAATCGCGGCGATCTAGGGCCTCCTTTAGCAGCCAGGTGGAGCCAAATCCTGATTGACAATTAAGCTAGGTCTACCGTTGAATGATCATTGGTCCAACACGTTAGGATGGACTTATCGATACCATTATTTACACGCATTAAGGGCAGTACGTTTAAGAGGAAAAAAAAAAAAGCGCAAAATCGCATTTTTGGATGAAAATCCACATTTCAGGACGCGCCCCCCCCCCTTTTATAAGAACAACGTAGGTTTAGACTGGGGTTATCAGGTGAACAGCGTGGGGAACTTATACATTTAACAATGTCAAAGCTAGAGCATGAAATGAAAAAACAAAACAAAATGAAGCTGAACATTTACAAAGAGTGATGAAAGCAAACTTCCCACAAACGACATCACCAGGGCTGGCACTAGTGCTATCAAAATAATCATAATGATAATATAACAATAAAATAAAAATGAAATAAAAAAAAAATAGACAAGCTTCAAACAGTTAATTAAGCTTTAATATTTTGTGGTCTCAATTCTCATACATACGTATGCAGCCCTGTGGGTGTATATAATCGCTATGTCAATGTAAATAAACTATTTCGTTTTTTTCATGGCACATTAATAACAATTAATTAGTCTTATGTAGTCATGTATGCGAGAACAAGCATTTGTCAGATGATTACAGGGATCAGCCTGCGAAATTTAAAGGATTACAACACTTAAATGGCCGATTGTAGTTAAACCATATTTAATCCTGAATTTTTTATAATCGCTCTTTGAAAGGTGGATTCTTCTTGTTTCTAAAAGATGCTATTCAAGGGGAAGTAACTTGACAACATAAAAGTGATAACTGGGGTAGAAAAGTGAATTTAAATGATAACAACTCCTGACATACTTTGCCTATGTTGTTTTTGTTGCATTTGTTTTGTTGTGCCATAAGTATAAGCACTCGATGTCGGTAGACCGTGATCTAACCTTCTGACCCTGCCCTAGCCACAGGTACAGAGCTAAACTAAAGACCTGCTGGTGCACTGTCGGTGATTTAAATTACATGTTAATTGTATTTTATGCTGTATGTATATAATATTCCTAATATTGTGATAAACCGCAGGTCTGAAGAATATTGTGAAATTAATGGGACATCATCCGTGCGAGCTCCGTGTCGATATTGTACTCAATAAGCAGAACTACACCAGGACCTATCCCACCTTCGGACTTGATCCGGCAGATCAATACAAATTAACTGTTGGAGGTTATGACGATAATCGTAAGTTGTAATGAGATGTCTGATTCTATGTCTTTCAATACATTTGAGTGTCTGTTTGTTTGCATCCCTATGCGTCTGTCTGTCAATTTGTTTTTTTTTGTTATCTCTTTTTCTGTCTGCCTCCTTCTCGAATGTGTGTCTTACTTTTTGTAAATAATTCTCTGTTTGTTGTCTGCAGCTGACTTTTTGTTTGAGTGTATGTTTCTCTCTTTGATTGCCGGTGTTAAACAGTTTGTTTACCTCTTTGAATGCTGACTCTGTTTGTTTGAGGTGATATGACTGTTGAGATGATATGGTGTACGTTACTGTAAATTAGTATATCTGGAAATTATCCTCGACAACTTGAGAGAAACTACGCTCATAAATGAAAACCATGCATTAGGACCATCATTCGATATTGATGGACATCATGCTGATGACTTCACTGTGACCAGAGCTACAGTTTGACAAAGAGAAGGAATGGATGGATGGAGGTGTGGATGGATGGATGGATGGGTGGATCAGTTGAATAGTTGAATCGATGGATGGTAGGTAGATGGATGGGATGGATAAATGGATTAATAGATGGATGGATGGATAGATAGAGTAATGGATTGGTGGCTGAATTGATGAGTAGAGGGATGGATAGATAGATAGATGAATTGATAAATGATTAGAAGGATGGACAGATGGATGGATGGAGTGATACATGAATAAACGGATAGACAGATAGAGGGGGGAGGGGTCGGAAGAATGTATGGTTGTCTTTTAGGTAAATAATAGAAAGGATGATCCAATTACAATAAATCCACCAGATATATTTCCTTACAATTATAACTTCCTTTATTTCATACTTGTAAAGATATTTTTCAAAGAAGTATTAGTACCATGAGTGACAAGCTGTCTCAGTCTGTTAAATAGTTAACTGCTTTTTTCCCCTGATCGTTCTATCCTCAGACAGCGGGCTCAGCTATAATAACGGACGTACTTTCTACACCTATGACCGAGATACCTCGTAAGTAAATTTGGAAGTTCATACCTATCAATCTTCTTGCAAATTTAGTTTTCAAACCTTTACTATCTATCTATCTATCTATCTATCTATCTATCTATCTATCTATCTATCTATCTTTCTATCTATCGATCTATCTATCTCCGTCCGTCCGTCTGGTTTTCTGTCTGTCTGTCTATCTATCTATGCTATCTACCTAGGTACCTACCTACCTACTTACTACATACCTATCTACCTGTCTGTCTCTCTGTCTGTCTATCAAAATGTCTTTGCTGTCTGCCTGTCTGTTTGTCTGTCTGTCTATGAAACTGATTTATTTAATAATTACTGATTGTTCACAATTCCCCCCCCCCCCAAAAAAAAAGACCGAAAATCTTGTGTACTCTTTGCACTAAATTACAGCTGGGAACATATTACCCAGTGCAGCACTACAACAGATTTATATTTACAGATATGATATTGAAAGTCTGTGAAGGAAACTGGGGCGATTTGCTTTGTTTTTCTATGCCATTTAACATACATTCTTACCCAGTTTGCATCCGTTGCTTTGATTTATTTTCGTATCAAAAGCAGAGCTATAGGATTTCATTCTTAATGAAAAAACGCCCATCTTCTAAAAAGCTCCAATAACTGGCTAGTATACTTGACACCAGCAGATTCCATTTGATGAAAAAAAAAAAAAAAATCCTGTAAAACAAACCTGTTCGTAAGGTAACAAAGAAGTTAGAAGCTGTGTGGATTAAAACAGTTACATCGACAATACAACTAAACGATATAGACGAGAATCTATAAAAGAAAAAGGTATATTTGGCTAATGGCGGCATCCTATTATTTGAGCATGTACTGACATATAAGAAATTCCTGAACATGACATAGGCAATAGATGGTGCGCAAAGAATGTCTTCATAAAACGTAAGACACATGATTCATGCGCTCATGCAAATGCTACGTGCTAAAGCGCATCCATCCGTCTTAATTTGCTTACATACTGGAGGAGTTATTTTCTTGACATGATAACATCTATCTTCAGATAAGTTGTCATCATTTAGATATGGCGACGCATGGAACAAGTCGCTCTTCTGTCTCAGAGATGGGATGTTGTTGTAAAGGAGGAAAACATGGCCGCCATGTCCGCCCTCGCCTTGCCCTCCACTAGACTTCACCCACTCGTCTCTCTACACTTTATCTAAACATGGTCGCTGGTTGCTTTTTCTTTCTTTCTTTCTTTCTTTCTTTCTTTCTTTCTTTCTTTTCTTTCTTTCTTTCTTTCTTTCTTTTTTTTCTTTCTTTCTTTTTCTTTCTTTCTATCTTTGTTTGTTTGTTTCTTTCTTTCTTTCTTTCCTTTTCTTTCTTTCTTTCTTTCTTTCTTTCTTTTCTCTTAATACTGTAATATTGTACTTTTGTCAAAAAAAAAAAAAAAAAATGTCTACTTGTAGCACTACAAAAGAAGAACCATGGGAATTTACATTTCTTCTCCGTGTTGTTCTTGGATTTAAAAAGAAATTTCCCAGAATAATTATTACTTATGAATATCTCAGATGGGCTGTAAAGGGGAGTCATTATCACAACTACAGCTAAAAATTAAATATCGTTGGATAAAGCTCTGACATTAATTCACTCAAAGAAAGAATTAAAAAAAAAAAAAAATGTTTCCAGGAATTCCACTCATCGCTGTGTGTTACTTCAGTGTTACTGTTAGCCTGACTACCGACAACAATTGCTGCTGATAACTTCTCCCTTCCCGGCTTGAGGAGACAGAATCGCATGTGTGACAAACAAGAGACAGTGGCAATAAAACAAAACTGATATGAGCCCCTGCTTTCCTTTCCCTTATTCCCCCCCCCCCCCCCGAGCGCTTAAGAGGAGGGTGGGCGTCTTGAAATATAGTTTTTGCTTTGGGTTTTATTTCTTCTCAAAAGGTCTACCTTTTCTGGATATAAAATAGTATTAAAAAGTGAATATGTCTGTGATACAGGGAAAGGATGCATATTTTGATTATGACCTGTAATAGCAATATCCTGAAACCCACTGCCAGGGATGGAAAGTGGGTGACCACTCCGAAACGAAATAGGCTCACGATCACACAAATTTTCAGTGTAAGGCTTCTAGAAATGCAATAAAATGAAACTTCACCACCCCTAAAGAGTGAAATTATTTCTGCTGCTTCAGAGCTCTAAAGAAAAACCTTGGTCTTGACAGGGAAGATGTACAGGTGACGTATAGGCTTTCAAGAGCACATAAGCGACATAAAGGGACTTTTATGGGATCTACGGGGATAGTGCGCAAAAACAACAACAAAACAAACAAACAAACAAACAAACAAACAAACAACAACAACAACAACAACAACAGAAAAACACAGAAGTCACTGAGAGAGGGCCAGCATCAGAAAAAAATGCTCTTTTGAGGCTAGAGCGAAACAAAAATTCTCACTGCCAGTGTAATTTTTTTCATAAAATAAATAAATAAAAGCCAACAACAAACAACAGACAAACAAACAGACAAACTGACGAACAAACAAACAAACAAACAAAACCACCACCACCAACAACAACAGAGAAACATCAAAACTCTTGTCTATCAAAACTCCAATTTTGTCGCCTTTTGCTGTAGACTCTTTTTATATATGAAGTGATTCTAACGAAAATTAGCATTTATCATCTTCACATTGACAAAAAACTTGCATACGTATGCTCCATCCTGTGGGCATGTTTTGAAGAAATATATTTTTGTTATGAAAAAAGGAGAAATGTTAAATTACACTATATGGCATTTTCCAAAATTCCTTGTGTTACACTATTTTAGTCTGCTGTAACTATTTTGTTTATTGTTTCAGAATTGCAAACACACAAGCAAACAAACAAACAACAAACAAACAAACCAAACCAAGTAGTTATCATTGTTTTATTTGAAAGTGTTGTTGTATTCAGTGTCTTGCGAAATACACTGCCATTAATATTTTCATGCACCTCCGCCCGGTTTATGTGTGCTCGTCTGCATCCACCGCCTGATTGCCACATATAAAATCACGACCACATCTACTCAACACCAAGAACTCGTGACAATGTAACAAGAGGAGACTCTCTCTTTCTCTCTCTCTCTCTCTTCTGTCTTTCCTACCCCTTTTCAAATCGTGTATTAGTAATGGAAAGCCTGAAAACAAGCATCGCTCTTTTATTCCTCTCCACTGTATTCTTATGTTGACGACAAAGTTGTAATGTAATAACTTTATACATCTGTGAAATAGAAATAAAACAGGTCAAGATTTGTTTGAGTTTCTTTGCACTGTGTTGCCACTCAGGTATACGGCGACCCTATTGTCCTAAAGCTGTTTCTTGAGCAATTAGCCGGCATAACTTATATCAAATATATTTCATTCTTGGACCCTCTTTTATTTTGTGACTATACCTATAATTACCACTCCACATTGTATGATCATTTGGTAGGTCACAACAAAATATTTAAAAAAAAAATAATTCTTGTATAATATAGTTATCAAGCAGAGGAAAGCGATGAAGATTATGAGGCAAAAAAGCACACCACCACGAGCACTTCCACCTATGAACTGCTCGCCCTATAAGAACCGTGACCATCTTTAGCTGAAAAATAATAAAAGTTTTGATAGGAAGATCAATTGGCATTGTTAATGACATTTTTGTTATTCAAAACAGCTGCACCAATTCGCCTAGAAACTGAAAAATAAAAATATGTTATAAATAACTTTAAATTCAAGACACAGAACAATAAAATCATGGAAGAAAAAGCGCAGGAAAAAAAAATCTTTATACCATATTACCGGTACTGACAATTCCATTAGAGTAGCGTAACTCATGGCTACATAAATCTCCGAACAACGAGATGATATATGGAAAGGAATGGCATATTATGATATGTTATATTTTTTTTTTAATCATATGAATCAGTCTTTCATGATACATGTACATATTCAGGAAGGTTATAATGACAGATTTATGGAAATAATTTTAAGATAGACAATAGAACTGACAATCTTTAGAAAAAGCATTATGTACTCCATTAATTTTGATACATGTGTACACATGTGCATATATTTGTTCAACGTCATTCATCAACTACAGCACGTAGGTAGATTTATGCAAAGACATTGAGATCAAATTGACGTTAGAGGTCAAAGCTATATAAGTATTAAAAAAAAACTTGCTTGGAAAAGCATGGCTGAAACAACAAATGAACATATGAATAAATTTTATTCAGATCTAAACAAGAAACACAATCTGAATCAAGAAGTAAAAGTTATATGAAAATAAAGTTGAAAGTTAAAAAAAAAAAAAAAAGAGAAAAAGAGGGGGGGGGGGGGGGGGGGGAAAAAAAAAAAAAAGAAAAAAAAAAAAATCCAAAATATTCTTCTTGAATTTTATTCACTAATGTCCTTAACTCATAACAAGCAAAGAAACTCAATAAAAAACATTTTCCAGATATTTATTGTTGAATGCTTTGAAAGCACAATCCAAAGTAAAAAAAAAAAAAAAGCAGCAAAGATTCAAATCACTTTTGTTAACAAAATCAGTGCATACATAGATTGATTAAACGTCAAAATTTGTTCACATACAATATGAAAAATGGCCAAGTGGAAAAGACCACCAGGGATGTGAGAGGGGAAGAGGCGGAGGGGAGAGAGGGGGGGGGGGGTATACCAAAAACAAACAAATAGATGACAGGGAAACTGCTAAGCACAAGTTTAAACATTCGATCAAAGGAACATTGACCAAACTAAATCCTTTTTTGTTTTTTGAAAGACTTCGAGTATTACTTTAAAAAATAAATTGTGGTGTTCTTTCTTTACCCTCAAGTGACTTTTTGCGTGTGTGTATGTGGGGGGGGGGGGGGGTACTGTAAAGGCAGCCTCAGTCTCTTTTTTATCATTTACATCTTGACAATGTTGTTGTATGTTGTTTCCATTCTCAGCTTTTTTTTCCCTCATCTTCTTCATTTTCTGGCTTAGATCCTCAATAATACCTGACCCATTTGCTGATATATCTTCCAATTTTTGACTGTTGGAAGAACTGACTTTACCTTAATCTAAGGCAGAAAGTAAGCCGCTTATCTTTACCACCTGTAAATATCTACACACGACCTGTAGTGCTCTCGTAAATAAAGGACATTGTAACTCGTGAAAGTGTAAGGCTGGCCTATTGTGCGCTAGAGGGTTTGCAATGCTGGATACTCAGTGTTGATGTCTTCAAACGTTCAAGACATGGGAGTACAGGGTGGTGGCTCATTAAAGCTAGAGTGAGAAATACAACGTCTTGCACATTAAGCTGTCATATATTGAATATTTCTTGCATTCTAAACAATCATATTGGATAGTTAACATGTTCTGTTAACATGTTAATATCTACTTCAGTGATATATGAAATATGGGCCTACATTCATTTCTTGCCCTTGTGAGAACCAAAATTAATCAGCATACTTTGAGATAATCTGAGATATGACACCATATAATAATAAACATGTAATAATGACTAAGAACAATTACGGTGATTTTGTGTTGAGAAACAACATAAGATACTAGCTGAGTTCTCGAGTGGTGTACGCGTGAGTTATGAAGTTTTGTAATCTCAGCATTTTGCCCCTACCAGAATACATTAATTGGTTTAACATTTAGCAGTTTCAGGTACCAGGTGTATCGCCATAATCTCGAGCTCAATACAACACTTTCAGTTCCAGCCAAAACCACGAGCGTTCAGTTCATCTTTGAGTAATATCATCCACAGAGTTAACGTTTCGTAATTGTCAGAAACTCACCTTTAGAATTCCATCTCTTTGACTTTCTACATTCTCTCTTCTTGACCCTATAATAGGCCAATATATTTAGGAGTTTTGGAAATTCAAGTGCAGCTCTAAATGTAGAAAATATGGATGAAATACAAAAACATTTCCGGGACAATTATTGCACACTTGAGATACATGTCCAAGTTTCCTTTTTTTCTACATTAGCTACAGTGATGTTATTAGAATTATGTTTGTTTGAAGTACTTAAACTATGAGAGTTCATAGTCTCTCTCTGTATTTGTATTGGCTCTAGAAGGAAATATTCCATCAGAAAAACGGTCTCAGATAGCACGAGCCAGCGATACCATTCTAACAACGACCATTGAGAAGAATAAATATGTATAAGTATATATGTTTTGATCAGTGTTTTTACACTAATTCAGTCGAGGAAAGACACATTCGTGTTAAGGAATGCCACCCACTACTGTGTGAATGTTGCAATGTTATCTATAAATTATTTTTCGTTCTTTCTTTCTCTTTTTTCTTTATTGCGTAGGCTTTCACAGCGTGGGCTGACTCCCAACAGAAACATATGTCATGATAACCTTTCTGCTTAAACTGGGGCGATAGAACAGCGACTGAAGGAGACAACAAACAGGTAGGGAATAAAACTAGAATGACATGACTTTTCCAACCTCCTTCCATACCCCTTTACTCCCCCTCCCCCCCCTCCCGGCGAGCCCCTCTTCGAAATAGCATCCTCTTCAACATTGCGATCCAGAGTGAAATTGCTCCAACTATAAGGTGAAACTTGTTGTGGTTAGGGCAACTGAATCCTGGACGACTATGGCTGTTGACATGGCTCTTGCCGTTTCCTGCGGCATGAAAAGTATTACCACAACTTGGAGTATTGTAGGATTCTTGCAGTGTTAGTGTGTTGACTGCATAAGGATGGCCTTTCCTGTCTCAATTTAAGAGTGTGGGAGGGGGAGGGGCGACCAGGTTCAGGTCAAAGTATGGATTTTTTTTTTTTATGGGAGTGTTTGTTTAGGCTACATGTAGCCCAAATAAGTTAACCCCCACCCAAAGACCTTATTTAGGTTATTTGTTTTTCCTACGCTAGAGAGTAGTACAGTACTCTGAGTACAGAAGAGATAGATCTAGATCTATCTAGTTCCGACTCCGCTTTCCCATTTCTTTGTTTCAACTCGATTAGGCATGGCCTATCTAGATCTACATCTTCAAATTTCAAGCTTTATCCCATGCTCACTCAACAATGGAACGAGGATTTGGTAACAATATCACTGATAGTAGTGATACTGATAGGCCCACTGATAGTCTGGTAGAGAGTGCTTTTGAAGAGTTCAAAAACTTGTTACAATGGTACACATCCGAAAGTAGAAGTGTGTTTGCATCTAAGCATGCAGTAGTGAAAGTGTCTACAAGAAATTAATAAAAACATAAAGACAGCAGAAAAGAAGTACCAAGATGAATGGGTTTACAAGAGCTTTCAGTACCAGTGCAAGCACTTTAGAGATTATGCCTCCCAAAGCACAGGTTCAAGACCAAACCAATCATAATTATGTTTGAATCTATTGCCATTTGACTTTGTTAGTTTGTTATTTAAATTTTTAAAAAAATGTTTTAAGAAAGAGATACTCAACAGAATTCTTTCAGCTGAGATGTGTTAGTAGAACATGTTGTAGGGGCTAAACAGAACAGTGGAGTGAAGTGTGATATATCGCAAAATTAGGTTTAAATTTGGATCTAAATCTACATTCTTCTTGTTGATTCTATGTTTATGGATCAAGATTTTAAATCTAGTTTAAGCGACTCTGAATGAGAAAGAAGCACTTTTAAACAGACAATAAATTCTACTTAGTAGTTATCATGGCCGGCAGGTCTACAAAACAATTTCTGCCACCACCAATCACATTGTTTCACTGAAAACTGAAAGAAAACTTTCATAAACATTCTGTCTAGATCTAGATTAACCATGTAGGCTATTAATTAGAAGTGCACATCATCAGTGTCATGTTCCAGTCTTTTTATGGTCATACCTTTTTATTTATATGGGACAAAAACTACATACGTATGTTTGTTGTAGAGCTCTACTATGTTCCATTTTCTAATGAGACATTTTGTAAAGAAAATGATTACCTTACCTAAACCACCCCCACCCCGCCATCTAAACTTATTTGGGCTACATATTTCTGACTCATTTTGACTGGCTGCAAAGATCACTATAAGTAGGCCTACATTGTAAATCAAAACCTATTTGCGTAAAGTTTTTTTGTTTTTTTTCAAGAATTTGGTTGTACATGTAGATCTATAGGCCTATGTTTGTTCTTATTTAAAAGGTACTTTTCTCAGGGACCAGTTGAGATAATATATTTTGTGAAACTGAAAAACTCATGATAAAAAAGAATAACTATTCTATTTGTAACTAACTACATGTAGAAAAGTATGAACACAGTTCTGGAAAGTTTGATACCTGTCCGAAACAGCTTTTCTAGTTAGTTACACATAGAACAGTAATTAATTCTTTTTTATCATGAGTTTTTCAGTTTCACAAAATATATTATCTCAACTGGTCCATAACAACCAAATCCTTGAAAAAAAAAAAAAGAACTTTACAAACAAATAGTTTTTGAAACACCCGGTACTTATAGTGATCTACGCAGCAAGTCAGA
>JBCAUA010055365.1:0-11493 GCA_038406235.1 Peronia verruculata
TTCCTTTTCTTCTCTCGCTTTTCCCATCTGTCTTTCTCTCTGGGTCATAATAGGCATATCAATGTGTGTCTGTACCACTGACCGTTCTCATGTTCACACTAAATTCACATACCATGCCTACTTGTATTCATCTAAAAGACCATATTGAACTACTTCGCTCACAAACTTGTTTTCTCATTATTACAGGAATGTCACGTATCTGAAAACAGGGTAAGTCATTCTCCCAGCGTCACGCACGACCACAAATAACAGCTGTATACGGTCCACAATTGCGAACATTAATGTCCAGCTTAGTTCGTTTCATCAGGGATCTCAAGCCAAAATGTGATGCACACTGGCGGCCATTGGACACTCTTGTCAATGGAGCGCTCTGCAGAAGTTCTGCCCTTCACCGCTGCATGCATTCTCACTTAATTGTTCTGTCTCTCAGTTTTATAACAAGCTTTTGTTCGACTGTGAAGAGCTTTCTTTCGTTCAGGCCTCGTGTGGCCATGATTTCCTTCAATAATGTTATATTTCTCTGAGGTCACATTCTCCTTTCGGCACAATCTGAAAACATACGGTAAAACGAGCATGGTAAAACTATATAATACACGTATTGACTTCGGCGTTTCAATAATACACCCGGAAAGTTTTGCATCTTATTGACATAATTATTTGAATTTGAGTATTTTAAATGATGTTCTGTTTCGTGTAGAGGATAAACAATGACAACGTTTCATAACATTTTAATCTTTTAAGTCTTCTGACGGTGTCGATCGTGTTTATCTATTTGTCTTTTACTGTATTCTTTCTTTCTTTCTTTCTTTCTGTCTTTCTTTCTTTCTTTCTTTCTTGTCTTTCTTTTTTCTTCTTACTCTCTCTCCATGTCTTTTTCGTTCTCTCTTTGTTATTTTTCTTTCTTTCACTCTTTCTTTTTCTTTTCTTCCTTTTCTTTCACTTTCTTCTCTCTCTCTCTCTTCCATTTCATCGTATGAAGCTAAAGGTAATGGGAGAAAGTCCGCCGCATTTATTATTAGGCATACTAAAGACCAGTGTTGGTATGAATGACTGTATGAATGCCCGAGAAAAGGACCCAGATGTCAGAATCTCTTAACTCTGAGAAAAATAAGTGGTATTTCCCTGAGGTATCTATCAATGCCGAACTGAAAATCTTTTGAAAAAAAAAAAAAAAAACACAAAAAAGATAAATTAAATAGTCTTTGAGACATGAAATGTTTTAAGAGACAGGAAATGAATTTTTTTTTTTTTTTTTTAGGAAAAAACTAATAAACAAAATAATCAGATTTAAATAAATTCATTTGCTTATTCATTACTCTAGAAAGGGTGGTCAGTATAATAAATGAATAAATACTTTTTTTTTAAAAGTATGGTTAAAAGAATGAAAATTCTTTTGGCACATAACATTTATTATATTGAATTTGGTTTAGCTGGAAATTTTGTACAATTAAATCTGTGACCGGATATGATTTTCTTCAGCTTGAAAACTTTTGACATGAAGAGCCTTTCTTGGTTGGTGCCGTACATAACTAATTACATGTATAAAAATGATTGTTATGGATTCATGATTTTGTTTCTTAATGTGAAAACAGATGATATCGGGCATCTGCTCGAAACCCAATGCTCCCAGTATAGCCCACAACAAGATTGTACCGTATCAGAGAGATCGAAATGTTGAAATATTTTTTAAAACTTTGATGGTTTGGTGGTTACAGTTTAAAGCTTTAAAAAAGTCATGTATCTTTTATTGTTTTGTAAATAAATGATCATAATTACTCATAAAATAATTGTATTTTTCTCTTGCTTAGGTACTTGCTTCATTCATGTCATTTCTTTCCTGTATTTTCTTCCTACATTTGCAGCTTTGTGTTCAGAGACTGGCCACTGAAATGGTTGTCCTGTCTCGGGCTTGGTACCATCTCCATGGCAACCGCCATCATGGCGTTGCTGGGCATTATCTCACAGCCACTCCTGACATGGCGGGCTCGTGTGGTTCTCTCTTTGCTGCTCCATCCCACGCACTTTGTTATGGGCTTTGTCGTTTTGTTCTTTGGGTAAGACTGTCAGGTTTTTGAGAGAGCCGAATTTGTATTCTGAATTCTAGAGATATGGAGCTTTTTGAATCTCACAGTATCACATCTTTAATATTGTAGGCTACGTTGTCAAGTTATGGGAGATTCAGCTTTTTTGTTAACACTGGGTTGTGAATAACATTATATAATTACTGCAAAGAACAGCAGTAAGCGGGCATAAAAAAAATTTAAATGGAGTGACTTTCCTTCTATTTTAAGTGAGAAGATTCCTCATATTGAGCATTTTTTTTTTTTTTCTACAATCAGTTTTCAGCTACCACGTCGATGAGTCCCAGGGCACATAGAGATTCAGAACGAGCCCATTTTATGCAGCATTTTTCCTCATCATCCCCAGGCCGATTTGACATCCAGTAAGACTAACGGTTAGCAACTAGCATGCTACGGGAGAGACGGGGTTCCATTTAAAATATTACATAACATGTACCAAATTTTTCCACTTTCAGAAACTTAATAACTAATGGATAATTTAAGCGTCAATCTGGAAAGCTGAGTGTAAACTGAGATGGGTGCTATACGGTAAAGATGTGCCGATCATACAATTTTTAGGCGCTGGCGGGCCGATCAAGATCGGGCCCGTTTGGCCTGGGCCGAGCAAGAGCCCGAGCCGAGCTAGAGCCCGAGCGCGACTCGTACCATGGCCCGGAGCAACGGATACAGGAGTCACTAGGAAAAAACAAAAACGGGCCACGGGCCGGCCCGCTCGCACTACTTTGATCTCGGGAAAACTCCGTCCATCAGAGACACGCGTTCGACCCAGTGTCACCCTTCTCATACCCCTCCCTCTGCGCATGAACTTCTTTCTTTCCTTTTCGGATTTTTTGGGGAGGACTCTGCGGTGAGTTTTACTCAGTATTCAACCCTAGAAGTGCCGAAAGGGCGATCCGCCGAGGGGTTGCTTACAGTGCTTTTGCATGTGATTTACATTTTAGATAGCTGTAATACAGTAAGAATAAGAGGAAATTCATTTCAAATGTGTTCTGCCATTTGTGTCTACACTGTCATTTCTTGAACATAAATCCATATAATTGTGGTAATATTGCATTCTAGCTGTTTCTTGTGATTCTATTAGGGCTAAAACTATTAGAACCCTAGACTTCGAGGCGTCGGGCGCACGTTTTGAATTTCCTCCCCTCCCACCATTCCACCTCATGCGAACGTTTGACATGTGGTAGGCCTATGTTGTTACAAAATTCTACTGGAGGCGAAAATGAGTGAATGATCGGCTCGTTTCGGGCTTTCTGAGATGGCCCGGGCCCACGATCACTGAGTCGGGCTCCGGCCGATCGAGCTCGGGCCGGGCTTTTTCCAGGCTCACTATAATATGGAAAGACCCAAAAACCTATGTCCCCTCCACCACTTAATAATACTTATTTTTTATGCCTAATCAGGAGCTAGGCGCAACCGTGCTCATGCCCCCTTGAAAGTTAAATTCTCTAATCAGGGACATCATCAGTGCAGTAATGGCCGTTGCTTCCATTCACCTCCATTCGCCAGCACCAGACAAATCTATGATTATTTAGACATTAGCTGCATCAAGACATACAAAATGAGAGGATTTCAGGAGGCTTGATCGTTCATTTAGGATGGAGGCAGAAGTTGAGGTTATAGAAGTGTGTCGCTAGTTGGTTCTAACTAAAAAAATATTATAAATCATATTTCTATTTTGTACAAATACACAGTGTATTAGGGTTTATGTTTGCTGCAAATATATGTCTAGCCTACTCGAGACACAAAAACTAGTTCTACCGGCTTGAACAAATGTGCAGCCTATACATAATTTGGAATAAGAATTTTGCGTTGTCTTTATTGCTAACGATACTTTTCCCAGGATGGTGGAACTGGATGATATCATAAGACGCCCAAGCTGCTCTCATCTCGTCTTCACGGCAGTGACGTCACAGTGGGGTGTGGTTATGGCTACACTTGTCATCGGTGTGGGGCGAAGTGGACAGCTTTTATTGGGCAACTGTGACTCATGGGCATGGTTCCAGCATGCGCTGGGTTGTCTCCTGACTCCTTGCGCGCTCTTGTGCTCCGCCATTGTGTTGACTGTCTGTTTCCACATCTTCACTCTCAAATTGTCTCAGTTTTCCCTGCTGGGTGATTTCTCCTCTGACACTGCTGTTTCTTGTCCTGATTTTTTTATCTCTGAAGGTACGATCGCTCGGCAACTCGAAAGATAGTTTTCAAACATAAATACATATTAAGTTAAATGTAAATAGATGGATAAGTAAATAGTAAATAAACAATAATAAATGAACGCGTCAAAGGTATAATTAAATTAATAAGTAAATAATATAAAACAAGGCACTTTTCCCTTCTCTCCTTGCACAATAATTTGAGGCTACAACCTAATCCATGTACTTAAATGTCTGCTTAGCTTTGCGATTTCAATTAATTTTTACTAAGTTATTGAAACCTCATTTTTTCTGTCTTTCTTCGGCTACTCGAAAACTCTGTGGTAATTAAAAGGAAGGGCTGTATATTTGATGAATACAAGATAGATTTTGATACAAAAGTGAACATGTTGTAAGCGTTTTGCAAACTTGCAGAAATTTCTTGCCCTGAATTTCTTTTTTCCTTTTTTTTTTTTAAATTCTAGAGGTTTCCTAACTGTTTCGGTTCACTTGATCTCATTCAAGTTGTCCAATAACCTCAACAAAGGAGAAATCAATATTTGTATTTTTTGCTAGAGATCACAATTCTCAAAGGTTTATCTATGATTGATATTTTTCTAAATGAATGGAGAGGTCCTTTTGGTGACTCTTCTTTCCATTGCAACCATATGAATTTAGCTGTTCTGGATGTCATTGTGTAATAATGTATATTAATTCATGACCGTCAATGTGTTCTCCTACTTTTCTTCTAAAGAACTATTTCCACGTCGCCAGTTTGGCTGGTGCTTACTGAGCTCGATTTCCCTGGTGCTGATGTTTTCCATCGTCATCATGACAAAGATACGCCAGAGGAGGGGTTTATGGTCGGTGCAAGCCATGCAAGCTCGTGATTTGTTCAGACTGCAGCCTTTGGCCCGCCCACCAGATGATGGACGGCCGCACAATCTGCAGGAATTTTTGGCACAAGTCGACCAACCACAGCCAGTGGCAGAACTGGAACAGGCACAAGATATGAATGCAAATGCTATCCGATTCGGTAATCGCCATGTAACAAACATATTTCACATCCCACGTGACCCACAGCCGGAAGTTCAAGGGGCAGCCAATCAGTTTTATGATAATGAACAAAGACGTCACAGAGCACAATCTCCGCCCCCTGAAGCTGCCAATCAAGAAGTGCTAGAAGCACCTCCGCTCTTTCCTCCTCCACCCCCTCCACCCTATGAGATCAATAACAACGACATAATAGAGGATGGTCATCATCTTGTTCTTCCAGAAATATATCTGGATTTGATTTTCCCACACCGAAACACCGAGACAAATAGGAAACGGTTTCCTCACACTAGAGTACAACACAAGCGAAAAATCTGTTTTCAGATGACTAGTCTGGACCATGCCAGCGCTGCACTGGCTGGATTCCATGCAAATGTATTAGACCTAGTCATCTGCTCCTCCAATTTGCTGTTCATCATGGCATACGCACCTCTGGCTCTCTATCTTCTGTATACCCACCGAGATCCTGCCTACTCGTTTACTAACCAATCATTTCAGCCTTTCCTAAGTTTGATTTTGGTAAAGGCCACTTTGGATTCCTTCATCTACTTCTTAAATTTTCAAATGCTACACTGCATTTGAAGTGATAGTGATTAATGTTGAATTATCCCCCCCCCCCCCCATCATACCTTCCCCTGCCCACATCCCCAACCTCCCACACTCACCCACCCCTTTTGCTTCCTCCCACTGAATATTAGCCAAATAGCTTCGTCCTCTACATTGAAGCGACTTTTAAGAAAAAATGCTCAAATGTTCATGAACATAACAACAAAATAAGCAACACCGACGCAGTGCATATCCACACACATTAGCCATAGACTACACTCCTTGGACCATCAGCTATAAAACTTGTGACTGGAAATAAGTCGAATTCCTTCAGTACTAGTGTTGAAGGGCTGATGTCTGTCACTCATCTTGATGGAATGAATTTGGTATCAAAAGTCAGTTTCATGAAGAAATTAGGATTTTCCTGATTGTGGCATCACAGGAGTGAATTTTGATGCCTCGGTCTTGAGGCTGACAATTGCCAACATCTCCCCCTATCAGTACCAGTTGGACAGAAAAAAAAATGAATATCCTGACATGAAGAACTATAGCTAAGTAATATGTCACAACATTCATTAAACTTTGCTACAAGAACAACCCCAGGCATGAAAAATTTGACATCAGACTTATTTCACCCCGTCTGTCATGTGACTGTGACACATACACCCAGTCTGAAGTCAGGGTATGAATCTCAAAATGAGGAATAATTGTGCAATCTTTATTATGTAATCTGGAAACACTGCTGCTTCGATTCTCACTTGATGAGGTGACAGAAATATGGCTAGAAACAGCAGTGAGTTGACAACAGAGCAAGTTACTGGCCAGCAAAAGTCAAGAGATACAACATTTGAGACAGAGACAGACAGGCGGAGAGTAGAGACTTCTGTCAAATAATCATGGACTCCAAGATTTACTGATTCACATTTGTTTATTACACTAAAGTAAAATAATAATCTCTTGATTTAGACATTTGACTCTTCCAAAATATATTTTACAATACATCCTGCCTCATAAATATTTTTCTCATAAATACCACATAAGTATAATAATTTTATATATGGGATAATGTTATCATTATATATATATCTAATAAGCTCAGAGCAAAGCTGATAAATTATCAGTTATAGATTTCAACACAAACATTTCAACTTCATACTACAAATTAACAATACTTATCATGTTAAAAATAATAATTATTAAAATATTCACTTTGAAGTATGACTTGAATTAATCAACTGTTGTCCTCTTCCCAATGTCCTTTTTGTCAGTTTACCTTTTGTGACAATGAGTGGATGCTGTGGTCAAGTGAAAATCCCATCTGCCTCTAAACATAATGACTGACGATGTCAATTACTTGAGCTGGGAAACTTTCACAATCAAATTTTCATGTTCAGAGACACAGAAATTTCCAAGTTCCTAATGATAGAGGGCCTTTCATATAAATACATGTAGTTCCTCAGATGTGGGGAAGAGAAAAATAAAAGAAGTGTAACTGATGCCACATCAAAGAACTCTTAGTAGCTTAGGTAATTATTAATTCCAGATATTTTTTTTTTACATTTTCATGGTTTGGCAATGGGACACAAACATTTCATCTCTTAAAATGAAGTTATCATTGCCAAATAAGATTTAAAATTCATGACCATTTAAAATCTGAATAGGTGGAAAGAATGGTTTAATCATAAAGAAAATAAAATCCACACTTATCTTTCTATATCATTGATCATAAGGCTGTATAGATGACTGAGCACGATACTGTATAATTATATTAACATGCTTCAGATTATATGTTTATTAATTTGGAATTATTAGAACTTCTCTCAGCCAAATTTGTATTTAATACTCCATGCATCCCAGTCAATCCATAGAATGAGCAAATTAAATTACAAATTCCACAATATTGTCAGTGATAACATACATAAACCCAACTATTCACAACCTACAAAGACAATAATTTACATACAGTTGAGTCCACCCAAACCAAACTCTGATAATGTGAATTTCTGGTAATTCGAACAAAAACGAAACAATAGATATTTTTTCCTCTTCATGCCCATTAAATGCCTCTTGCATAAATCGAAGGCACCGCCGTGAGTGTCCTTTAAATCGAACAGGTTAGCACCGCCCCCAAAGGTAAAAATTGACTTTTTTTTACCACGTGCTTCCCACCCAACGGGGAAAACAAAGGAGACAGCGTCGCGGAAGGGGTGAGAGGGATCAGGCAGTGTACGAGGAGCAGCAATGCAGATCAATAATCACGCATCCTCGCAGAGCCTTATAGAGACACGGTCAAACACGTGCATGTACGATACTATTATTATTACAATGCTTTGTGTGTAGACAACCCGAGGCATTGCGCCTAGCGCCTGTATTACAATCACTATGTGGCGGTATAGCTCTAGTCAGTATTAAAATCGTGCTCTTTGGCCTGCGGTTGACTAGGCTAGCTTTATTTTATAGACTAGATCTACATGATTGCTCCTTCTAACACCCATTGAAGAGACAAAAGATGGCTCTTTCCATTGTCAAAAATAAATATGCGATGTCCCAGAAGACCATAGCTGAAAAGTATGGCACTCCCCCAAATACACTCAATGATATTAACATCGGGAACATGTGGAGAAAGTGGCAGCCTCCTCAACTTTTTTTCCCCTTCATAGGTAATTCGAAAGTTGTTTCCCTTGTACAAAGAAACTGGAGGACGAACTCTCATAAATCGAACCCATGAGAATGGTCCAGGCAAATTCGGTTTAAGTGGACTCGACTGTAGTGTAACATAGGAAACACCATCGTTATCATGATATAATATTTGAAATTCACAAAAGACACAGAACATATTTGTTTGTAATTAGTGCCCACACAGCCATGCATCTTGATATGCTCAAGTTCAGAATTTTACAAAAGTCTCAATAGATTATACAAAATACTGGAATTAATAAAGTGTCATTACATCAATAGCAAGTGTTGTATGTCTACCACCTGACCAAACAATGTACTATACTAATGTTATGTGTGGATCTTCCCCGTACAGTCTCATGGAAAAGAAGGGATGCCATGTCAGCTGAAGCTCAAAATTAAAATTTTTCAACATGCAGGTAAAATATTACAAGATCAACTTTCATTTTCAGCAACAGACTGAATTGTTTGTGCAAACAAGCATATAATATACAATAAATTTACATGGGATCTCCTGAACAGAATTTTTCTGTAAGTGACTAAATATCAATCTGATTAAATTAATGTTTGTCATTTAAAACAGTGGTCCCCAACCCCCAAGGCCGCGGACCGATACTGGTCCACTGATCAGCTGGTACCAGGCTGCACAAGAAATATTTAATTATTTCCATTTTATTTACTGAGTCCAACGATTTTTTTTTATTTTCCTTTTATTATTATGCTACTTGCCACGTGAATCATGGTGACAGAAATCTATTTTTAATCAAGAATAAAATGTTTTAACACACGTACAGATACTTGTAAGGATGTGCCCACTTGGCACTATCTACATCCCTCCTCCCCCCTCTCCCCATGACAAAATTGTCAAACGTTGAACGACAGTCCGTGGTGAAAAAAAGAATGGGGACCACTGACTTAAATGACCATCTTGTGATCTAGTTGTAATGTACAACAAATGAGAATAACACAAGAAATATTTCATTTTTTCATTAAATAGCAATACATAATACAAATTTTAAGTAATGGCACAGAGAACAACATAATCTAGAAACAACATAATTAGAAAACATTTCTTTATACAACAAATTTTAAATGTTTTGAAATCATTGAGATGACTTATTTGACAGCATCTCTAGGATGTAAATAACTGCATTCACTTCGCCCCTGTTTGCAGACATCACAATTATATCCTCTGACAAACGTTGCCACTTAATAAAGGGTAGGTTGAAAGGGAGTCAGAGGGTTACTAAAAGTAAAAGCAGAATTTATTATTGTTCCCCAGTTTTGATTTCATATTATGGATGTCAGCTATATGATCCTGCCATCAAATGTTATATGAAGCTAGATATGAATATGATATTATACCAATGTGCTCATTTTTCAGGATATCTGTGGAGCACATCAAACATTTTTTTTTCTCTTTTAAATCTTTCTTGTTAAAGAATCTGTGGATGGATATATCCCCTACTTCCCCCTACTTCACAACTCTAGCTTTAGCTGCCTTTTTCAAATATTTTCCCTGACATTTAGTATGAATTTTTATATTTTATAACGTTCCGTGGACTAATGATCCATATGCACTTGGGGGGGGGGGGGGATTGAGGGGAGGAGGGGGTGGGAATTGAGGGGAGGGGTGTTCTCTAACCCTTTCCCCTCTGTCGGCAAATCTGTCCATGGGTATGTCCCCATTTCTCATATGGCCCTCCACCTCTGAAGGTTTATATCTGCCCTGAGTTTTTCTCCTCCTCTTGACTTGCCAGACAACGACCAGAACAATGAGAACAATGATGGCGATAGCGATGACAACCAAGGCTGCTATAGCTCCCTCACTGAGATCTGAGGAGTCTGGCTCTTCAGCCCACAGAGCTGACTCACAAAACTGACCTGCAATAGAATTGAGCAAAATTCTGTCAAGATCAAACTTTGTGATTTAACTTCCTCATTATGAGGGAGGGAATACAGCCCATATAAGTTTGAAATGGTGACCTGTTTTGGGAAACCTCATACCACAGTGTATAAAACTTTCAGACTGAAATAGGATGCCCATCAGAAAACTTCAAATTTAAAATACAACTCATTATCAGAGAATTTCAGTTAACAAACTGTGACATTTTATACAATTTTCAGTTGAAACAATCAATGCTCTCAGTGGTGTTGGTCACTTAACAACTGGACCATGAGACTTAGGATCAAAAGTTGTGGATTCAAATCTTAATGGATCCTGACATTTTGTTTGAGGAAAGGACAATTTATCATTTCCTGACTTGTCCTAGATTAAAATGGATCTTGATGATAGATGGAGAATGCTATGAATGATAAGGATTTGAGTGCCTTAGAGGCATCCAGCCCACCTGCTTCCCAGGAAGCTGAAAGTACATGACTGTGTCTCCTTTGGGTCTGTTGGAGTAATAATAACAGATGGTCAAGTGCTTACCATCTGTATTGTATGAGAATATTTTTTTTTCTATTTTTATTACTATCAGCACTACAAGAAAATTTCAGACTGAAACAATGACCTTCATAAATTTCCAATCACTTGTCTGAAATTTATGACAATTAAAATTAAAGAAAGCATTAGTATTCTAAACCACCACTTCACACCCACCTGTGTAGAAGTTTCCACAATTACAGTAATAGCTGCCTATGATGTTCACACAAGTGGATTCCTGCTGACACTGATGGATGTTAGCAGAACATTCATTGATGTCAAACTCACACAGATTACCCTGGAACCCTGTGCCTGTACAATTACATGTCACAACTCCGTTCACGTCAGAGCATGTGCCATTATTTACACATGGCGAGGGTATACAACCTGTTAACTTGACCTGAAAGTTCAAAATATAACATTATCACAATGTTGCATGAAAATGAAAACAATATCATGGTACTCAAAAACATTCATGAAGTGAATTTATGGTTTAAGTCTACATTCTTCTTCTTCATGTGCCAGGTCTGTTGCAGACATCGGTGATCATGGCCTTCCATTCCTCTCTGTTGTCAGTTCT
>JBCAUA010055376.1:0-10000 GCA_038406235.1 Peronia verruculata
GCTGAATACGATGGAAAAGGTTAAAATAACCTAACTTTAGTAATAAAAAAATCGCCTCCAGGACGCGCCCCCCCCCCCCTGAAAAAGATTTCCAACTAATCCAATATCCTCTTTATGTTGAAATAGGACTGGACACAGGACTGGGGATGCAGACATTAAATAAACAGATAGTCTTTTTCCCAGCCAAGACCAAATTAAGATTGTAAATTTTCCATAGCACATTCCTGAAAAAAAAAAAAAAAAGACACACCAAGACACACTCAAATTAAGAAAAAAATCCCGTTTTTCTGAAGACAAAGCATCAATATATGAGCCATGTCATCATTAATCAGAGCCTAACTTATTTTAATCCTGCCCTCCCCCCCCCCCCCTCTCTTCCCCTCCTCTCCCCCCACCGCACCACCGCTCCTACCCCTTGCCGCCATGCCTCAATCTCTCTCCCCCAAAATAGCCTGATGCTCGATTCTAAGTTTTCTTGCTGAAACAATGAAACACTGAATAAATGTAGGCTCTGATATAATTACATTATTTTGGACGACTATTAATATCTGGTTTCATATTCAATAAGCTCGAAAAATAATTAGGTACACTGCATGGGGTATTTGAACAACAGGTACTTTATCAGGAGGCACATTTGAGTTTCTCAAGTAATACTAGTGTAAAATTAAACGTCCTTTTCCACGACGCCACATCACCATGTTCTTTCTACTTTGCCTACTTAGCAGCCAGCCCTTACCTTCACAATTAGCTATAAGTGCACATACGTTACCATATGTGACGTACCAAGTACATGGATGGGGTTCACATAATACACCTGGTTTGACTTGTAGGACCTCTCTGATCTGTGTGTTTACCAAACAGTCGCTCTTCTTCCCAAGATATATTGGACAACAACCGGGAGCCTGGGCTTTACATTTTGTATAACATTTAGATCATCCTGTTCATAACGAAAATATCAGGGGTAAATCTTTAAACAAAGCTGCTACACCTTAACTGCCTTTAGAGGCATCTCAGGTGGCCACTAATTACACACTGATGTCAAATATCTATGTAAAGTTTACAATGCAAGTAATAGGGGGCCAGGGGGAAATACTGGGTGATAACATAAAAGTCGCTAACTGGTCCAAGAGAATAATATTCCATCATTTAAAGGGAACGAGCAAATAAAATCCATTACAATAAGAGACGTAGTTTTTACCACTGCATTTTGAGACTGTTTTAAACTATTCCTTATGTAAAACATGTACCAGGAGAAGAAATAAGCCAAGGTGGATTCAATACTGAATAGCTGACGATATGAAGGCTCTTGTGATCTTGAAATAATCACTCCTTTGTGCCTCTTCTGATAAGAGCGTGAAAGTGATCAGTTCTGCCCTTCAGTATTTGGAGTCTAAATGCTAAGAAAATTATAAATCAGTTCATTCTTAATTCACTATCGACAAAACATTTATTATTCTATTATTATTATCATCATCATTATATTATTATTATCATTATTAGATAGGGTATTATAGTTCTCGGCAGTTCTGGCTTATGAATCTTGTACTCTATCTTGTAAATTAACGCCCAAACTATCATAGCGGTAGAACATACAGTTTATTGATTTGGACTCTTGATATTTACAATGAAAAACTGCCTTAGAAATCCCACTCAGCTATAGATAATCAGTAGTCACAGAGTCAATCCGAAAATCAAATTCACATTGTCTGAACCACTGTTACGCTCGCTACAGAATCAAATAATTATTAACTTATTTTTAAAAGGGCAAAGGCTCTAATACAGTGTTGTGATTGAGCCAGGAATATCTGACAATAATGATTACATGTATTAATTTTGGAGGTCCTACCGATTTTTGTCGCTATAAGTCGTTTTGAAAGATCGCCTTTGAATCAACTGGTCATAGACAACTGAATGCTGATGTTGGCTTGGTGAGCTGATGGCTCTCTCTTTTCTCTGATCATAGTATCTTTCAAATCCGGTTACCAGACCATGCCCTTATTTTCAAGATAAATTCTAATCTCGGCTGTGATGCGTAGGCACAATGAGTGTCGTAGTCTCCCGACTGTACCTCGTCGGTTGCAATACTTTGGGAGGCCTGTTCAAAGAGACTTAGACTACAGTATGGCAGAGGGGAGCCTCCTATCCCTCAAGTCAAGACGTTCGATTATTTGATTTCCTAGACAGGCGTGTTCATCTATCTTATTCATCTTTACCAAGAGCTAACATTGTCCTACCATCCAATCTTATCATCCGTCAGTATGTGATAGCTGGGACCCATGTCCTTCTTAACTTCCACATCTTCCAACATCTGGACAATATCCATTGGCAATATATTGATGTGTTTATCCAAAGTCTAGACTTAAAGAATAAGCAGAATTAACGTCATGCTCCAAGGTAGTTCAGATGCTACCGATAAGAAGCAGTCAAGAAGAACAGTGGGTCAATTCCGATAACATCAGTAAGTAAGATTGTAACTTGGAGTAACATTATGTCTATACTTCCCCGATAAGGCAGAAGTACCGAAACAATTATATCTGTTTTCATTGCCTATTTCAAAATCTCCCAATCTTTTATAAATACAATTATAACATAGCGTCTAATGTCTAATAACAATTGAATGTGTGGAGGGACAATAAGAGATAAAAGAGTAAAGGTATACATGTTATTCAACGTGTTAAAAACCAAATTCTCACAGTGAAAATGAGTTTTTAAGTAAATATGCTAAATGCAATAATTCTAAATGGGTATTTTGATTATGACTTTATCCCATGACCCAGTTTAAAGAAACAGAACGATGTAAAATTTAATTTTTAAAATTAAATTGTCCACAAGGTGGACAAAGCTTTTACATGTCATTGACTTTCTTTTTAATGATGTTCGTCTTTTTAAATGTCGTTCCCATGAGTCAATATCGCTGCTATTTTTCCCACCGTCTTTTTCAATCCTTACTGTCTCTGTAACATACGTCTGTAACAT
This sequence comes from Peronia verruculata, assembly GCA_038406235.1. Taxonomy (NCBI): domain Eukaryota; kingdom Metazoa; phylum Mollusca; class Gastropoda; order Systellommatophora; family Onchidiidae; genus Peronia; species Peronia verruculata. Next base: position 2,977 of record JBCAUA010055376.1, read on the forward strand.
AAATATGAGGGGGAAAATGTCATTCAAGGCTGTTTCAGTTGGCCGACAGTTCATGTGGCCCTAGAGAAGGTGATAAATCAGCGAAGTAATCTTATTTTCTACCTTCTACAGTCACTCACTCTGTCCAGTTCATATATAGGGGAAGCAGTGATTGAACTGGAGAATGATAAATATCTGGTGAGGTAACTGTGTCTGTCAGTCTTTCTTTCCTGATACCAAAAGCCCGGAGTAATTTTAAGTATCTTGTAGCTGTGTTGTATCGACCGTTTAGGACGATCCTAAGATATTCGAAGGGACCGATTTTTAGAGATCGAAATGTAAGACTGATAAGTGAAATCAATGCCCAAGGTCATGCCGGGATGTGATGCTTTTACCCTTAACAGAATAAAAACTTGCATGGCACGCACAGAGTGCTGAAATGATGTGTGGAATGGTGTCCTCTAGCCTGTAGAATTAATAGTCACTAAAAACTGTATATTATGTTTGCGTGTGCTGGAGTGGTTTCAAGTTTCGTAACATCTGTCTAGAACGATTGATGATAAAATGTTAGAAAACAATGTTAGACCGCGGGAACAGCTACGTAAATGAAAATAAAAGGCCTAAATAACCTAATGGCAAGGTCAAGAATTGAATTCCACAGTCGATACACGATTTTGTACTTTGTCATTAGATTCAATTTGACCATGCTATTTTCCTGGACGACTTTAAAACATAACAGAGAGGATGGCGCAAGTCATTTTGTCTGTCTCAAGAAATCACGTTTTTGTAGTTATACTCTGAGCTCGTGGCGAGCAGTCCTTATTGCCATTCTCAAACTCATACATCAAGTAGCTCAGACAAAAAGTTACACACTCCAGTTATGATAGCTTACTCCATGTCAGTATTACTTAAACTCCAATGGTCTCTTTATCAGGGATAAAAATCACATCGATACATGTCCCTGAAATGTTTAGCTATTACTATTATTATTATTATTATTATTTTTTACAAATTTAGCCCTGAATTTGGGTGTTGGTAAAGTTGTCCACGTTTCCGTTTTTTTTTTTTTTTTGTCGGTATAATAAGTTCTAAATGTACAAATAATTCACCTGACTCAATTCTAAATGCTGTATAGTACTGCGGCATCAGACGTGATGGTAACATCCGCTCTAGATAATTTTATACCCATGTGCAAAGGCCAGGAGAATAATTATTATTCACCCAAGCCCCCTTCCGTCAAGCTGGATTTTTAAAAGTGGTTTTTAGATCCCTGGGAAAGAAATTATTTCCTTTATCCTTCAAAATTCCAATGTAGACAAATATAGTCATTCTCATTTGTGATGTCCAAACACGAGATTATCATGGAACGAAAATATAGAATCCATAATTTATAGACATATAGGGTGAAATTGTACAATTCACAGTGTGAACTTGATTTTTTTTATTCAAAATCGCCGTTCATTCTACCCCATCCATGATTTCTGTCGTTTCAAAATCTTAACAATGTCACATTATATAGGCCATTATACAGGATATACATGGTCTTTTTTGTTTTATAGTGCAGGCATAGGAGAACATGATAATAATAATTCAGTGATTGTTTGACATTATGTATTATATACACTGTTGACACAAAACAAGATCACAACTGTGACAGGGCCAATTTTGTTTTAGTATTCTGCCAACATTTTTCTTTTGGTCCCACCAAAAGAGAATTCCACCTACATATTTCTGTCTGAGTCTGGTGGAGGGAGTGAAAGAGAAGAAGAGAGAGAAGGAAAGAGATCCAGGAAGAGTATTACATCAATATGATAGAATGAAGGGAAAGCATAATCTGTGATAACACGTCAACACCAATCTGCCTGAGAAAAAATAAAAGGAAAAAGAAAAGCAAAACTGGAAAGAACACAAGAAAAAAAAATGGGTAGAAAACTAGAAACAGCTGTCATTTTCTGAAACGCTCATAATCGAAAATCCAATGCGATGACGCAGTTGATGATCTTAGTTATTTCATTAATTTTTGTTCTTAACCCTCCCATTTCTCTGTCTAAAATCAGTCCAAAGTATGATTGTTTTCATGTAGGTTATTATGCTTTCAATGATTTATTTTTAAATTCTTTTTTCATTTTCTTTGTTTACTCTGCGCTTCCAAGCAAGATAGATGGTTCAGATTTCAGGTATTGATTATTTCTTTACTCACGTCTCTTGTGTAACCCAGGACAGTGAGCACGACCTCTTCTGTACAATCATTAGGATCTGGGGGTGAAAGCACTCTCAGAACTAGCCCGTCATTTCGAAATGATTAACCTATTATCATAAGCTTAACACACACACACACACATACACACACACACACACACACATACACACAGGCAAATACACGCACACACAATAAACATGTACTGACATAGGAATTTTTGTAGCTGTAACAAAGGACTTTAAAACAACAACAACAGTAACTGCAGTTACTTCTTCATGTTGTTGTTTGAATATTTAATTTCATGATCATTAAAACATGTTCATCATTACAGAAAGGATTGTGTTTATAAAAAGATAAAGATCACGCCTTCCTTCTTATGGATGCAACTTAGAACCATATTATAAATACAACTTGACAGGTGTATACGGTTCTAAACATAATTTCACTTTTTCACTTGAAAAACATTACACTGTTTAGGTTTTCTTCCACAGCAAAATCAGTCCCATGATTAAAATGATTTGTCAATAATGATAAATCAAGTAAGTTAAAACAATGTCACTGGAAAAAAACATGAGTGAGTTATAACTACATTATGTTTCACACATGTCATAAGAATAATTTTGGCAAGCTGGAATCAGTCAGAGCTGCCAAAGACTTCATACAATCTAACATCATCTTCAAACTGGAATATCAAAGCTTGCTATCATTCTGCATTCTCTCTTCACTTAGTGAATTTTTTGTTCATTTGCAATACATTAATCCATGTTGAAACTCGCATACAAAGTCAGCATGTTCCATAGCACAGTACATTTTTTAACATGAAGAAGAGAACAGCATTAAAAGGACTCATGTATCCATTAGGGCACCTTTCTCTGTAAATCTTCCGTATTAAATTGTCCTTTCCCTTCTTGTCTTTATGAACTTCTTCAGATTTTCAAATTCTTATACTATAGCAAAAAAAACTCATGTACATGCCCTGAATAACGATAGATTACATGAATGAAAGAATTAAATGAATTACTTATAACACAAAAAAAGGCAAGCACGTTTTGGCCATTTCATAATAGAGGACTATTTCAAGCGTCAAGAAATGACAAGATGGTTTAATGGTAAGGAGAAAAAGGTATGGGTAAGAAGGCTGACGTGAGACGGTCGCCTAGTAATATGATGTGAAGCAGATAGGAAAGGACATACACAGGCACTTTGGTTGCCAGCACTTTAAGCCAGGCGATATCATGCAGTAATGACACTTATTAGTATTATTTGGTCTGTGAGACCAGCCTGATTACAAATATTATCTTTGATAGCTAGGAATACGTCACATGAAACGTCTGTATATATGTCGATTAACTGATAGGTAAAAGCTTTGTACAACTCCATGAAATGAATACCCTTTTTTTTTATGGTTTTTATTCTCATTCTGTATTTGCATTTTAAAATTGAAATTGGGCTGTTGAGTGAAAGAACACATTATAGCCCATGTTTATATCAAGGTACTTATATTATTAACGTTTAGACCATCTGACATTTTGTCAATCCTTAGAATCGCTGGAAATAGAGAGCGGATTGTTGGATTCCATCACGCTTTGTAGGTAGTTTATCCAGAGATAGTCCTTGTAATAAACAGGTCACCTATATCTTAACATAATTGAGCTGTGTGACAGATAAAGCCGTCACCCCAATAAATTAAATCAGGTAGTACCAGAGACACAATTTTTTATTTTTTTTTTTTTCGTCCGGATTCAGGGGGAAATTTTAATGGCAGTCAGGAGGATATCTCAGCCCTTCCTTGTCAGATATCTGGGTTCACAGGCTTTCATTTATAAAGCTGAGTGAGTGTACACAGAAACTGGGACAGAAACCTTTGTCGCTCATTTCCTTCCCGACATATTATGTTCAGTGGTTAAGAAAATTACTTCTGAACAGGAGAAAATTATGCCTAAATATCTGAATCCTGAATGTTAACTAAGACCTCACGGTAAAACATCAAACTGGATTCTACTGACGAGGAAGAGATATTACGTTTGCATTCTATCAAGGTTTCTTTCCTATATATTTTATGGTCTACCAGTTCGTTTCTTTCTTATGAATGTATGGTTAAACATGGTTATTGTCTCCATTTTTGTGGTATCGAATTACAGACGGGCCATGTCGGTAGATATATCGTCTTCAAACACAATTATTTTTAATTTGTTCAAGCTAAAAGACTAGGACACGAGCTCCGACACTCGTGCTCATGCATGTACTCTCTTGAGGATTCGGGACTATGAATAATAGGCCACAACCGATAGTCTGGCAATCGAGAATCCTTCGAGATCAACGTATAGTGTTAGACAATCGCCTAACCCGCCGAAAGCGATCTGAACAGTGAGATAATATTCATTTCGAAGTTAAGTCACGTACTTGTGATTATCCATCGTGTTCAAGCTGAACACACGAAAGATCGCTTGCTGCTCTCAAGATCGCCCCATCGAGCCCCTGTCGGGAACAAAAGCTGCAGTTGAAATTCTATGCCAGTAAATGTGAGCCGCAGTGTTGCACTAGCGCCGCCTAGAAGTATCACATAGACCTCAAATCAAATGACATAGTATTGTCCGCCTTCCCAACAGGAACACTCACTCACGGGAATTTAACAAAAACACACCTAAGAAGAAAAACAACAGTTTCGTGTAGAGTTTTTTTTTTTTTTTTAAGCCAAAAATAAATTGTGTAATCTTGGCAATGTAGTGAAATACTCCAGAGAATCTCTGGTGTCCCAAATAGATCTTTAATTTGATGTTTAGGTTCACTCAATCTTTGGTAATGATGCACTTTAGGCCCATAATAAAAATACATCGAAACGTTCGGTAGATCCAATGAATCAACCAATGCTGCTGCAGACAGTTTCTTTTTTCTCCCCTCTGTTCCCTGCAAATTTTTCACAAAGAATAGTCTAGAACAGTGCATCAGTATTGCAAGATAGTACACACTTTAAGCAACTTATCTCACCTGCTTATAGTGGTCTTATATTTATTTAAAGTTTATTGCACTGTATATTGAATCAGAGAGTTGACATATGTAAGTCTGCATAAGAGACTTTTTTAGGCTCTTCCGTCTGTCATCACCATTATGCTATTACTTCGAAATTAACGAGCGAGACCACCTTTAACTTGCGAGGACGTATTGATCACGAGAGCTCTGTTGAATACTGGAGGAAGAAAAATATTGTTTCCAAAATGGTTTAAGGTTTAAAAGACTGTGTCTTGCCTATAAAAAGTTAAATGTAGCTTAAACAATTGAGTGCATTTTTCAGTTCGCCACACATCTCCTGGTTGAATTTGTCATGTCTTTTAAAGGAAATGTATTACTCAGTTGTTTTGTTTAGAAATTTATAGTCGTATAGGGCATAATTTATGTTGTTACCTGTGTTTGTCGAAAGTACAGATATAATATTTAGAAGATTGATACTTTCCTTTTTCTATTTCTAATAAAGCCCACTTCTGATGTTACGTTCAAAACTATGGGTTTTTTTTTTTTTTTTGTTATTGTTTTTTCAGAACATGCATGAAAAACACTGGACTTCAGTGGTGTTCTTGTTTCGAGACAGACTTTGGATCAAGGAAGCTTGTCTCGAGCAAAGAACGTTGAAGTAGAATTAGATTTTTTGTTGTTGTTGTTGTTGTTGCCTAATCACTAACTTTTTTTTTTTGTGTGTATATGGTCTTTTAGCCCCAAAGTTTAAAATCTGCTGTAAAAGAGAGTACAAAACTGTTGTATGATCGAGATAACACAATATGACACTATTGATAATAATGTCGACAGTGATGAAAGCAAATTAGACCTTGACCATCAACTCCTTGATGCAGGGTACCAAATATGATTTTAAGTAGGCTCCACAGCCTCGTTATCTTTCTGTTCTCCCTATAGCCTTAGATTTATATCTATCTGATCACTCTATGCAGGAGTTTCTTCACTTCTCCAGCAGTTTACTCTGCGCCGGCCAAAACCATACTGAATCACATGATTGTTTTCTAATCTGTGAAGGAGAAGAGGCACATCAGAGCTATCATAAACCGTTTCGTCTTCATTTTGTCACTTTCCCCCTCTCCTGTGCCACATCTTATCTCACTCTTTTCCGCTCGTCCTTCTTTTCTCTCAATGTCTCACGGTTTCTCTCGTTTTCACGTTCTGTCACTGGTCGTCCTTCAGAGCTAGCTCTTTATGCATTCGCATTAATGTTACAGTTTATATTTTATTCATATTTATGTTGAACAAATATAGCTGCAAATTGATACTCCACTGTATGGTAAGGTTGTAGTTCAAACTTTGGCCAACAATTTCAGGGCCATGAGACAAAACTTCACTTTATTTGCAAGATGAATATTTCTCGTTACATCCACAAGGTCATTGTATAAGATCCTACTTTACTAACTAAGTAACGGGAAATCCTACAAAAGATGACATTATACATTTACTGTTATTTAGAACTGATACGTTAAAAAACAGTACATCTAGAGTTTTAGAGAGATCGTGGCCTAAAGGCATAGTCTGAAAACTTAATTCAACAGTATGCAAAGTTTGTTCTTTGAAAAATGAGAGCATGTCTGTGTCTTTTCCCTCAAACAGACCGTGGCTGTAGCTGCCAGATATTCACTGAGTTTTAACTGTTGTAGAGGAACAAGGACAAAGAGTAGGGAACCCAGTTGCTGAACAATGCGCCGTAATCACTAAACGTATCCCGAAGTAAGGCATGCCTTAGGGCCACTGCCATTACTCAAGCACTGTACTCACTAAAGCAAAAATGTAAACCTTACTCGGATTGCACTGCCAATCCATCAATACAGAACAGATATACAAATACTATCC
>JBCAUA010055387.1:0-11491 GCA_038406235.1 Peronia verruculata
TACCCATTTAAACCTGGGTGGAGTCAGGAAATGTGTGTAAATTGCCTTTCCCAAGGAAAAAATGTCGGGACCCAGTAGCTGTCAGGATTCGAACCCGGAACTTCAGATCCCGAATCGACGGCCTAACCGCTAGCCCACGACACCACACAAATACCAGAGGGAGAGACAGAAAAAAGAAGAAGGAGAAGAAGAAGAACAGAAGGAGAAGAGAGAGAAGAAGATAAGAAGGTAAATAAATAAATTTAAAAAAAAAAAGAAGAAGAAGAAGAAGAGGAGGAATAAAAGAGAAAAAGCAAAGAATAACAACAACAACCTCAGCAATGACAACACCAAGAGTTCTGTGACCAACTGATATAACCTTTGCACAAAGTTTGTAACCCTTGGACATTAAACAGGCCTTCAGCACAGCTGTCCAGGTGGGAGGAGACCCATCATAGCTTACCTGAGCCAGCAGTAAGGCGATGCCTTTGCTTGACCGCCCTGCATCAGTACCCTACCATAATAATAGAGACAAAAAGAACGTTGGATTAACTTAAGCTCTAAGACAGAAAAATGATAATAAAAAAAGGAGGGCCAGACAGAAAAGGGGGTGTTGACTGGGATTTTCTCTTAGGCTGGTAACCGGACATTTCGCACGGGTGAACACAAGTTGATACATCACCGGACCGCCCAACCGTGCGTGGTAGTGCGTATGTTCGCGGGCGGTTGATCCCCAACTAGAGCTGAACGTGTCAAAGTGCATTAGATCAGACGGTGTACAGATCCCCAAACACTAGATCTACAATCTCTCTCAAGCCTAGGCTGTACATAGCTCACCACTGCTAGGGGATAATACGTAGAGCGGTTTTCTCAATACCAGAGCACCCAAAGTTAAGAACCTTCCCTGTAGCCAGTCAAATTGAGTCGGCTGTCGATTTTTCACCGTTCTAACTCTGTTTAAATGAATATCTTTTAAAAAAAAAAATGTTGTAAAATTAAGCAAACAAGGGAAATAAGAAATGAAGGCCGAAGGGCTCCTGTGTAGAGTTTGGGAGGAACAATAGGAGATAGGGACGCTAGACTTGTACATACCAAACCAAGAATAGCAAGGGACCCACAAGTGACTTAAATAACTTTTTTTTTCTTTTAAAAGAAAAACATTTAAAAAAAAAAAATTATAGGACAAAAGTGAGTTTTTTTTTTTTTTTTTAACAAAAACCCGTCGAGAAAAGCACTAGGAGGTCGAAAAACGATATAGAGCGTACCGTAACCAAACCGAGTTCTTACTAGCTCATAAAAACGTTTATCCACACATATTTATGTGGTGAAAACAGCTTTGAGTTTGCTTGCCTGTAGCCAAAGATATTGCAAATAGATTTGTTCCCACCAAACGAATTGCTGGAAATCCGCCAATCTAGTCTTAGTAGGGGGTACAAACACTCCAAACTGTTCACTACCACTAACATTTAAAAAACAATTTAAGAAAAAAAAAAAAAAAAAGAAAAATGCACGGGACTGGCGACAATTGTTCTCAGATCTCGTGGTTATGGTTTTTATAAGCTTTTCAACCTCCTGTAGTGGTGGTTATCTCAGCTGTCCACAACCGTGGTAAAAAAAATACATAACTGTGTTATGTGAATTGTGTTGAATCTCGTGGTGAAGTGTGAGTGCTGTATTTATAGCAGGGGGTACAAACACTTCATCTGGGATTTCCAGGTATTTGCTTATTCAATATGAACTATTGCAAGACATAGGGGTGAATCAGATCCTTCACAGCAAGGCTGAAATCACGAGAAAAATTGGCTCAAATGAACAGTTTAGTACATAAATCTACATACTCATCCCACAGTATCTTGATATATCGTCCTTAGGATTTGCCCACAAGAGCAATCTTTTCTTAATCAGAAATGAATGTTCTTTCAACTTCTGCAATGTAAAAACATTGATATCAGACCGCCTCAATCATATTCAGCTCCCGACTTCTCTGTTCTCATTCAGCTACTTTCGACCCCCTCTGACTGTTTACGAGATATGATTGTAGTTGTAAAAATAATAATAATAATAATAATAATAATAAATAAATAAATAAATAATAAATGAATAAGTAAATGATAATAATAATTATAAAATAAAATTAAAAAAAAAAAATTAAAAAAATAGAAAACAAAATATGATAATTAAATTTTTTCCTATAAATTTTGGATGTCTGCCAACACATCAAGGAAAATAGACATAGATGTTTATCCTACAGCTAATTAAACAGCGCTGTAAAAACAGTATAGAGCGACATGTCATCAAATCATTTACTGTCATGATCATTGAAGTTTCAGTCCCCTTTTCCCCAGATTGAAAATCAATTCAGAGAGATGTTTTTTCCCCTTCAGTCAGATACATCACTTTGTTTTGTCAGATACATGCATGGCCCAAAGAGAGACGGCAGAAGGTCGTTGTCCTTTGTACGGCGCTTACATCATCACATTTAGTAATGTACAGTATTCCCTCCTTTGTCGCGGTTTTTAAGTCCCAGGACTGACTGCCTGCGATAAGCCAAAATCCGCGATGTAGCAATACTGCATTTATTTTGCTACTTTACATACATTTTAAACCTTTAACCCCCCCCCCCCCCATTGTTATCAGCCCTCTCTCTACTGTATTATCCTTCCCCATACTCTTATGGGGAATGTCTTTTTTTATGTGTGTATGTGCTCCTTGAACGTATTATGGTGCACACCTTTATACGTGTAAGGTTAGGTTAGACTATGCTTGGATGCTTTAATATATTTATATATCTATTTAAAAAAAAAAAAATGCTATACAGTGAAGCTGTGAAAGATGAACCGCGATATAGAGAGGGACAATTGTATTCCTTTTCTTTCCTCACAGGTACATTTTAGGTATTTCATATTTTTATCTTTCTTGGTCAGATTGTGAACACATATTAGTCAAGATATATATATAAAAAAAAGGAAGGTTTTTAAATGGATAACATTCTGATGTATACAACGCGGACAAAGTTCTGTAACGCTCTCAAAAAACCGATATCAGTTTAAAAAAAAAAAATAGAAAGAAAGATACACTTTTTATGAGAAAGCTGCTGTATGCAGGAGAAGTCAGAAAAAGTCACTATCTATTCTATTCTGATGAAAATATTTTGCTTTTTCTTATCAGGACAATGTTTTGCCACATTTTTGCTTGCCTTATTTCCTGTCTATCAAAATGAAAAGATAATGGGAATTTTCTCTATTTTTTTTTTTTTTTTACAGTGTGTGTCTATACTCAATACGTTTATCAAAGAGTAGCAACGTAACTGACTGCAAACATGGCTGATGATTACTTTCTTTTTCTTCCAAGATATCGGGTTGTGATTATGAAACAGCCTCTGTATGGTATCTAAATTCTTTGCTAGAGTGGTATAGCCCAGGAAATGCTGGGAAAGGACAGGCTACAATCTAAACATTGTGCAGACGTTTGGCCGCTGCTTAACATTAAGACATCCATTTCCTCTTAGTTTTGATAACACTTGTGTTGGCTTATCCCCGGTCCAGCAATGCGCAGGCTGAGGAAGAGATCAAAAATACTGTGCCATTTCTGAAACATGTGAAGTTATGATGACAACCCACAAGGTGGGGCCGTTTCACTGTTGTTTCACAAAAGTGTTACAACTGTCCTTGGAGAACTCAGTAGACAGTGACGATTGACGAATCCCTACCGATTCAACAAGTTGATCTAGCCGCTGTTACCGAAATGGGGAGGCCGATGCAATCTTACAAATGATCCGTTTTTTTTTTTTTTCTTTAAAGTTTCGCCTACACCAGTGATTCCCAGCATTTTTTAAACTCGAGACCCCTTACACAAAAGCTTGAAAACTACGCCTCCCCAAACTAATCAGCAGCTTGATGTGCATTTTATTTTCTGTTACGGAGAGGGAAAGAAGCAAAAACTAATTTTATCGCAAGCCATTACAAGTTCTAGCAACGCTATGCGATCCCCCTGCAAAGGCTTCTCGAGCCACTGGTTGAGAACCTTTGGTCCACACAAATATGAACGACTCCTAGGTTCATTGCTTTAACCCTTTCAAAGCCAGGGCAGATATTGCTCAGTTTATTGCCTCTTCTATGTTACACTAAAGAACCTGTTACCAAAATTATAAACATCAAAACATCTTTGTCGCCAGGGTATTACTTTTTTTTTTACTTTCACGATCTTTGTGAAATTCAAATCTATATCTTTGGATGGATGTCCCCAGAAAATGGTCCGAGTTTTGGCATGGCAGTCAAAGTGTTAAGAAGAGGTAACAGTTGTAATTGTAGCAGAATACAATAGAGGCAAGAGAAATCTAGGTTCTCTTTATCACTGTCGATATAAAGAACGATTAGAGACATGTAAATAATCGAATAGAAGGTTTGAAATAAAGCTGTGTATAGAAAAGACAAAAATAACCCCAGGAACGAGAATATCATAGAGACAGCAATCAACAACAGTAACACAAACAACAACAACTTTAACAATAGTTTAAAGAAAAACAATAGTTTAAACAACAATCAGAATACAATCCTAAAAACAACAATATCAACAACGCAAACAACAAAAATAACAACACTAGCAACAACAATAGTTTAAACAACAATAACACAACTCAACAACAACAACAATAGCAAGAACATAACATTAAAAATAACAAGAATTAATAATCACATCAACAATAGCCTACAATAATAAAGCAACAACGACAGTGAGAATAACAACAACAAGAGCAGCGGCAATAATATTACCAATAATATTACAACAACAGGAACAACAACAACAGCAAAAACTACAACAACAACAAAAACAACACCGACAGCAACAACAACAGAAACCACAGCAACATCATCAGTAAAGCAACAGCAGCAGCAAAAAGAACAACAAAAGTAAGAGCAATAGAGCTACAAGAACAGCTATTACCACGACAAGATATCATCAACAACAACAACAGTGACAACACCAACAAGACCCCAACAACAACAACAACAACAAAGATGACGACGACGACGACAAATCATCAACGTTATAACGGAATAGGTCAAAGAAAATCATTAGCTGACAAAATAACAGGGCAGGGCGATATATAATATCATTAACATGAAGAATATCATTAGGGGCCACACATGACGCATTCGCCATCAACAACAACAACAACAACAACAGGAGCAGCAACAAGACAGGGCTATCTCGGTAACAATGATAACTTAAAACAACACCTTTGACAGCAGGTGGCGTAAGCACTTCCCTGCAAAAAAGACAGCTGGCTCCTGGCACGTAACTGCTGATGACGCAAATGCCATTTATCATTACAGATTGACGATATGGATGAATTATTGCAACGGACTCTACGTGATTATTATAAAAAAAAAAAAAAAAGCAGGCAAAAGAAAAGAAAGACAGAAAGATTCGGCTCCTCTGCAGATTCATCAGTATGAGACAAAACGACTAAGTTATGAAAAGAATCATACAAATTGATAGACAAACACACAGCTAAACAAACAAAGATGATAATTAAATGCCATAGAGAGTGAATCATTGCAAGCTTCAAGATGACATGACTTAAAAAAGTGCAAAATAGCGGGTATTGGAGTAGTAAAGAGATGTTAGATTAACACAATAGTGTTAGGTAATTTTTTGACCACGGTTGTGGACAACTGAGATAACCACCACTACAGGAGGTTGAAAAGCTTATAAAAACCTTAAGTAGAGGGATGGAGGGTGGGGATGGAGTGGAGGGGATCATCAAATCTAGGGGATTAATCTAGAGAGTGGAAACTGGTGAAGAGAAGAATATTGTGCTACGCTCGGTTTGGCATGGTCCATCAACCCACTGTGCAATGCCGTGAGTGCGCAGTAGGAGAGATGCTCACACCAATTCACCTCATTTTTGTCTGTTGTGCGCGAGGACCACATAGACATACTACATCAGGGTTTGTTTGTTTGTTTGTTTGTGTTGGGGTTTAACGACACATCAGCACGATCACGGCTATATTGTGTCAAACACGGTTAGATACGTTAACACGTCCAGAAGAAGAGAGGAAAGAGAGCGGGGCAGAGCAAGGAGAGAAAGAAGAGATGTCACTCCTGGAATGTCGAGGATGGCATTCCATGGGAGACATCCCACCGATGGCGGGCTTTCTCCGCCTGCAGGTGGGAGCAGAAAACCGACTTATATACCCCGCAAGCCACTTGTAGCAAGGCATTATGCAACCCCCTTGCCAAGGCTTCACGACCCCTACTAAATCAGGGATCGCGAAGCTTGGCAGAGGGGTCGCATAATCCCTTTGCTAAAAGTGGCTTGCGCATGCGATAATATTTATTTTAAACCTATGTTGTTATTATTGTAAGAACAATTTTGTCCTTTTTGTAAAGTAAACTTGCATCAACGTTGTGATCTAGTTCGCTTATAAATAATTGCAGGGTTCTTGAAATTTTTTTTTTTCTTTCGATGTTTCCTTCCCTCTCCCTCACAGAAAATAACATGTAGATCAAGCTGCTGATATTTAGGTGACCACGCGGTTTCAGCCTTTTGGCAGGGGTTTCGAGTACAAAAATATAGGTAATCACTGGACTACAGTAGACACACGTAACAGTAGATTGTTTATGGTGAATAGTAGTAAGTTTCTTGCAAGCAGTATTATGTTTATGGAGAACAGTCGTATGTTTATGGCGAACAGTAGTATGTTTAAGGCAAACAGTAGTGTGTTTATGGCGAACAGTAGTATGTTTATGGCGAACAGTAATGTGCTTATGGCGAACAGCAGAATGTTTATGGCGAACAGTAGTGTGTTTATTGCAAACAGTATTATGTTTATGGCAAAGACCGAAACGTTGTTTGTTGCCCCGAAGATCTTACCCATTCCTCGGAAAGAGGACGACATCACCGATTGGACTGACAAAATGTTAAAGGATAGTTATTCTAAAATAAAACCAAACTCATAAACAAACAGACAAAAAAAGTTATGACGAACTGCCAGCAAAACCTTAAGCCATCCATCAACTTCAAAACTTGAAAGTGGAGCCAGCTAAGTGGCAAAAACCTTGGTGAAATGTGAGACTGACAGCACGGACATGCCGTGGGAGGCTCGTGCTGAGCTCTCACCGAGCTGTGCAAAACCCGGATGTGAATAATGACAAGAGACAGGTGCCGAGGGCGGGTTATGGTAACGAGCCGATCAGTACATAACCGCAGGATACAGCCACTGGAAACAACAGAACATTAGATAAGAACAAATGACAACGAGATCAGAGAGAAGAAACAGAGGAGGAAGAGGAAAAAAAAAAGAAGAAGATTTAAGAAGGGGAGGAGGAGGAGCCAGGGGAGGGAAGAAGAGGAGGAGAAAGAAGAAGAGGAGCGGGAGATGATGATGGTGATGACGAAGGAAAAAGAAAAAAGAGGAGGAGAAAGTCGTAGTGGTAGTAGTAGTAAGAGTAGTACTAGTAGCAGCAGTAATAGAAGGAATAGTATTTTTAAAAGTAGTAATAATAGTAGGAAAAGTGTAGTAGCCACAGTGGTGGAAGTAATTATGATAACAGTAGTAGTAGTAGCAATAGTAGCAGCAGCAACAAAAGTAGTAGTAATAGTAGTAGTATTCGTGGTAGTAGTAGTAGGAGGAGGAGGAGTAGAAGGTGTAGGAGCAGTAGGAGTGGTAGTAATAACATTAGTGGTAGTAGTAATAGTTGCAGTAGTAATAGCAGTGGCAGCTGTATTGTAGCAGTAGTATAAATAATAGTAGTAGCAGCATTAGTAGTAATACTTGTAATAGTAGTAGTAAGATTGAAGTAGTAATGGTAATAATAATAAAAACAGTAGTAGTAGCAGTAGTGGTAGTGATAGTAGTAACAGTAGTGGAAGTAGTAGTGTAGTAGTAGAAGTAGTAGTACGGGAAGTAGTAGTAGTAACAGCTGTTGTTGTTGTTGTAGTAGTAATAACATCAGTATTAGTAGAAGAAAAAAAACAACAAAAAAGCAAACAGAGGTAATGACAGTTATACTTTTACTTTTTTTAATATGGTTTTATTACTTCCAGCAACACTGATGAGCATGAGAAAACCAACAGGAATGTGTTGAAAAAAATAGCTGAGTGAATGTTGTGCAAATTAAGTTCAGCTAGTGAAATAAGGGACCAACACAATGGCAGCAAATGAACAAATAAACTAATTATAAAGATATTGCATGCTCTCGGCGTTTTTTTACATCCAGGGAAGGACTGAGATGGATGAATACATTGCGTGAAGCAAGGCACGCGTAACATCAGTTCTGTTTATGGTCCTTTGCGGACATGTTCCAACCACCTTTTTCCTGAATAATTTTGCTCTTGAAAGGAGCTTCATTAAGAGTTGAATATTTTTGAAGAAAGCCGTAGGAGGCTACAGTAGAACGCCTACGAAATTTGCGAGGAAATAAATAATGATAGCAGTTGTCCAGTGCTTTAGTGAGGAAGCAGTAAGCAGTTTTTTAGCAGCTGCTCCCTCGTTAACATATTAATTATAATGTAGTTGGAACGGATTTATGTTACGACTGAACCTATCCACTACTCCCAGAATTATACATGTAAGGTTATTTTTGTCGTTTTCTACGATACATGCCTTTTTTTTTATCGAACACATAATGAATTCCTGCGTCCCATGAACGTAGAAAAATTACCATGATTTGTCCTCGTTTCGTTTTTCTTTAATCAATAAGGGCAGAAATAGTTGTTGGTGTAACGTAAAGATGACGCAGGAAGGCAGAACAAACTTCAAGATAGGTTGGATTAGTTTGAGAAGTCGTAACTGAAGTTGGTAAGGCAACTTTGAGGTTCTTTTGGCACTGGAGAGCTAACGGGGGGAAACTTTATTGAAAACTTAACAGTAGAGAGGCTGTTAACAATGGCGTAATTTGGACGTATTCAGTTTGAACGGGTGAGCCGCACTATCGATCAGTTTGTTCAGATGTCAAGTGAGCTAAGTATCCCCTTTGACAATTAAAGCCTTTGTATACTTTTGTAGGTGGACATCTCTAATATTATGTCTTTGTGCCAAAGTCCAAGACAGTGTTCGAAGTGTAAGGTAAAGATGCGATAAAGAGAAACTTTATTTTGGTCTCAAAGTATCCTTTCACGGTTTCAGACAACTCACTGTTAGGGCAGCATCCATCTACACGTATTTACGCAGATAGACAAAAATGCCACGAACAACAGCGGGTAAGGTAGACTCAAGGAAAACTTCCGCTGATTGAAAAAAGCTCTTCACAGCTGCTGCCCTACAGCGCTGTTGCAAAATGGTCCATAAAACTTTGAAAATTGAACTCATGAAATGGCAATTGGCCTGTGGGTGTTCAGCCTGGGAAGAGTCTGCGCAGCAAGGCCATTTCCCGGTTTGAAATCCATATAAACTGAGGTAAAGAGATACAGAAGAAAGTCCTGGATAAATATCCTTTCTAAGGGCTACGGGTCACACCATGGTCTCTTCCGGGGACTAAAGGGCGTCAAATTCTTTCAAGTCTTTTCGATTCAAAATGAATGTAGGAAAGTGGGCGTCAGATTGGCTGTGGAGCATATGGATCTTATGTATCAAACACACTTACATAATAATATTGTTTAGGATCCCACTAGCACATTTGACAATTGGTATGTTCTGGTTAGACTGCCTTCAACAGCTGACTAAACAGCTGTCATGTTATATATACATACACACTATTGTAAGAGCGTATTTTGCAGGGACACCGTTGTTTGGGCCTTGAAATAGATCTGCGAGGTTACCAGGGCTTGAGATCTAACAAAGAGACATCTACTGTGTTTCTAACCATACAGGCATTTGAGTGTTACCACAGCTTCCGATCGCGGGAATGAGCGTGAGAGAGTGTTCAGTTATAATGCTTGTCTAGACGCAATTTGCTGAGTTAATTCCTGATTCATTCAAGATAAAATGGTAGACTTTTCAGGTAGTCTTTTTTTCACTCTTTGGGTTTATGTATACTCATGAAGAATTAAACGGAAACAAATAACAACCTTCCCAGTTACATTGTTAACCGCCCCCCCCCTTCCCCCGTCCTTGTATCTCGTTATTATTATGAGGTTTTATTTTATTTACAAAGGAGATTTTAAAGTGATTGTTCAACTTTGTTGTCTCGTTGGCATATGTGTTGCTTATCTGTTACAGACTAGGCCAAAATAATAAAGAGGGTATAATTAGAGGGCATAATTTTGAAATTGTGAAGTTTTATCAGAATAGTAATGATATGCTGTTGCATGCTCAAACAATGCCAAAGTAGAATTTAACGATGTTTGTCACACCGAAAGTGGTTCTTATTACTTAGATAACAACGGGCTCAGACATTGCAAACTGGCAGACTTCTCAAGCAAAGCAACCTCCAGCAGTTATTCTGTGGCAAAATAAAATTGCCAGCAGGTTGGGATGATAGATTGACATAGTGAGAACAGAGAAACGAGAAAAAAGCAAATAATAAGCCAAGTCAAGTAAAGATACCCTATGGTAAGCTAAATGGTGCAAGGAAGATTGGCCGACAGAAACGGAGGTGGGAAAACAACATCACTGAATGGACGGGACTGTCATTAATTTGAAGCCTTTATAAGAGCTGCGGAGAGGGACGGCAACAGATAACTTGGGGTTCATCGGCAGTGGTTGCCTGTACGGTCCAACTGGACAAAGAGCTAGTGAGTTGAGCTGGAGTTACGCGTACGGTCTAGACTCTAATACAGAATAAGACATGGAGGTGTGGCAGTCGACGACCCAGTGCTTAACTTGGATCGTCGGACTCGGGATCAAAAGTTTCGAGTCCTAAAATGTTGTATTTTGGGAAAAAAGACAATTTACACATTTCTTGACTTGATTCTGATTAAAATAAGTACACGACTACAGACATAGAATGTTGTTGGATTGATAAAGATTTGACCTCCTAAGAGACACATGCCTTGATAACTTTTCAGAGAGCTAACATTGTAACGAATCATGTTGTGCAGTGCCCACGCGAGAGGTAGTATGCATATTCATGTAGCTATTCATAGCGCGGGGTCAGAAGAGGTCGTGTGTGTTCCAGTATGTATCTCGAAGGATCTGGGCGGTTTCGGCCTGACCTTGCATGTGTGTATGCTATATCACGTGACACACCAGTCGTGCCGAGAAAGCACTAGAAGGAAGCTTCTCGATAACTGATGTGTGTATAAATACAGAGCCCAGTCAGTGAGTGAGGGGAGTGTGTAGAGTACGCATCGTACGGAATGCAAGAGTTCAACGAGTGTGATACACGCCAGTGTTAGACAGCTGCCCTGTGCCTGTAGTATTTAATATTGTCGATCATCTACATTAAATTCTGCATTATTATTCAACGTGGAGGACTCTTGTTTCATTTCTCCGCTATTGTGTGTGTCTCGTCTGCACCCACCGCCTGATTGCCACATATAAAGTCACAACCACATCTACTCAACATCAAGAACTCGTGACAAACATCTATGAGTATCTCCACCGAAACTATCGAGATAGTTATA
>JBCAUA010055398.1:0-23372 GCA_038406235.1 Peronia verruculata
TATCTCTCTATCTATCTATCTATCTATCTATCTATCTATCTATCTATCTATCTATCTATCTATCTATCTATCTGTTATTGTGTGTGTGCGTGTGCGCATGCTCTCGTGCATACGTATGTGTGTGTGGATGTATGGGGAATGGTGGAAGAGAGAAGATGTGATTATCACAGAGTTCCCATCAAACTGACAGGAGGAAGACGCTTAGAAAGGCAGTTATTAAAGACACAAAGGCTATAAAAACTTGTTTGAACAGCACATAGATCTATCATATTAAAGTATCTAAAAACACCACCGTGAATATCGCAAAACGCAAAGCTTGAAAAGCACGACGTCACATTTTCATGCCGTGTATTCAGTGGACAAGTTACTGCTGTTGAGCGTCAGATGTGAACACTGCTATCTTGGGTCTTGACAAAAACTACGAGGACATTGTAGATAACAAAGAGATCAAATAAACACAGCGATCTCCATCCAATAGTCTTGCAGCCCTATTCCGAATTATGGTCACTTCTGAAACTTAACAGAAACAAAAAAGGATGAAAGATGTGGTATCATCTCCTTCTCCCAAGTTCTATCTCCGAATGCCGTTTCATAGCCGACAATTTCGTAATGCATAAACCGGATCGGTGTGACTTGCTGTTCCCTGCCGACAGCGTGGGTGCCAAAGCCCAGGTGTACACACAGACAGCTTTAAAAACAATCCTGGGAATCTGTTATGTGCCATTCGTATCCTCCCCAGATGCATAAAACGTATCGACAACACTGTTCGAATTAGTGGTTCCTGAATTCGTGTTTAACGAATGCACAGCCCATAAATATTAATTATTATCCACCACACTTTTAGGTAAAACCACTGTCTTTACCAATAAATGTATCCATCACGCATTCGGATTCGCTAAAGAAAACTGCTGCTATTTTTATGGTTTTTTTTTTTTTTTCAAATACATGTACATGTATGTTCTGTCAGCCCAGCTCTACACTAGTCTAGCTCTACAGTGCCAAGTAGGTTTCAGGTTGAATGGTGCTCTCGAGTACCGGTACTACATGTATAATAATATGAACGTTTTCACGCTGCACGTGCTGGGCTCGACACTGTTCATTCCACACTGCAGTCAGCTGACTCACTATCTACTTTTCCCTTCTCCCACCTTACAATCCATCCCTCTTTTCCCTTTATCCTATCGCTGTTCCTAATCTCGAGGTAGTACTATTTGTATCAGCCATAAAGCGAGCGCGTACGTGCCTACACTCGTCTCTCTTCGTTTCGATCGATTTTGACCTGCCTTATGAGACAACGACCTGAGGACAAAAGCGTTCACCCAACTTGGAATTTGTCAATAATCACTTCACAAGGACGATCACATAAACAATACTGCTGACATAAACAAAACTGTGGAAACCATTTAAGGTAGCGCACTATTCTAGAGGCTTTGATCTAAAAATCCAAGATTGACTTCAATGGATACGAAACGATTAAAATTTGTTAAGGATACTGGAATATGAAATGATAATGTCTTCATCGATAACTTTATTATCTGCGTCAAAGTGTGACATTTCTGCTGACTTTGTCACATGATCAGTACAAGGTACATCGCCGAGATACCCCCTCCTCTCACCTCCACTTCTCACACCCCCCCCCTCCCAACCAATGTTCAAGGACGTACAAGTGTCGTAACCGTTAAAGTGGATAAATAAATTAAATCAAATTTATGGCAGTCGACAACAACACCACTTCACTTGATAGGGGCCTACTGTTCTCTCCTCAGAATGCAGATGAAACAAGAGCATTATTAATACAAAAGAACCGACATCCGCATCCTTAGTCTGAACTGTTTGTTAGACTCCTCGATAGCATGATAAATCGAGGCATGAAAGTGACAGTTATAGGAAGTAAATTATCTTTCATCTGTATGAAACATAAATCTGCGAGGGGAAAAATTGCTTGTTCAGATCTACTTCAAGTTTGCAATTGTTGAACTATCACCCACAATTAAAAACCGTTGACATGGACAGTCATACGTGAGCGATGAAATAGTCTGAAAGATAAAGAAAAGAAAAGAACGTGAAAGATATGCTACACGCGCACAACACACCGTAATATAAGAAAGAAAATAAAAAAAACAACACAATTCTGTGCACGTCACCAAGTTGCCTAAATCACACTACTGTCTTGGCAGATTTTAGTTGACAAGACAATAGTTATATCTCCCGCCCACTCTCCTTGTCGATACTCACTCCATCTCGATCCACTTGCCTCCAGCCTGGTACCGAAATAAAATAGATTTATTTGTGGGAACTCTGCCAAGTATCCCGATATAGCAAGGCCAGCTGAAAGGGACAGAATGCAAAAACTAGAACAGCTTTGCCAACAAATTCGATGCCCTCAACGTTTCATATGTTTAAGCTTCGCCGAAGTTAGAGCTAATTATCAGTGGGCTATCATTAAACAGTTTGACACCAGTCTATAACAATGAGAGAACACGTTCGCCACAATCGGGGTCTTGTCTACAATTTTACATTAAGCCGCTTTGTTTGGAGCGAAACAATGAGGGGGCTCTGAGATGTAACTTGTTCCCTCTGTAGCTTGTTTAAAATGTTACAAAACAAACTGTAAATCTCATTCTCAGCCCGGCCTATTTTCGGCCGTTCCCCTTCTTCCCTAAATAAGATCTGAGATGTCAGTGTTGCGTTACAATAGGGATGATGGGACTATTTGCAGGTACACAGATAATTCATGTGCAGTATAAATCAACTTAAACAGACACTGACTCACCATCCAGGTTTCCGGTTCAAGTTCAATAATGCGTAGGTGTAATTGTGATTTCGTGTGCAACTGAATCTCACAGATGATAGAGCTGTCTCGACATGCAACCACCACCACCACCACAACAACAAACAAACAAACAAACAAACAAACAAAGTTGGTCAACTGCTTTTCTTGTTTCGTCCTGAAGTAACAACAGTAAAACTTGATTTAGCAGATCAGTTTCTGATTCAGACACAGTGAAATATACAATTTTTGACATGTTATCACTATCCTTATAAATCTACCCTATGTAAGTGCCTGGTCGTTCTCTGGACAAAAACATTCTGCCACACTGTTGTAATGGAAACCAAGAAGCATATGAGTGGTAGCTATGAAAAAATTATTTAAAAAAAATAAGTTTTATTATCCTATCTAAGATTTCTGAAGTGACAACAACAACAATAACAACAACAACAACAACAACAAAAAGGCAAACGAAAGGAAAGGAAAAAACTATGAAATGTAGCTACATATAAAATATAAATAAAAATGTTTCCTGTCATAAATGGGGAAACAGGTCGTATATTTTTAAATTTGGACTAATACACTAGTTGTACATTTGGCACACTGACTCAGACTCATAAAATAAGGCATTTCAACCACGTCGGAAAGTTTCGAAAATAAACTTGGCACACGCGACAGATCTAGACATTTCAAACCGTTTCAGAGAGTCATGGAGTATAGACTAATACACAGAAATAGATATTTCAAACCCGCTTCAAAAACCGTATACTTTATTTCCAAAGCTCTTTGACTACGCCATGTACGACTGAGAGAGAGAGAGAGAAAAAAAAAAGGCGGCTATGACTTTTGAAATGTCTCATTGTAGAGAGTAGAAATACACTGCACAAGTTGTGGAGTGATCTGATACCGTCCACAACAGTAACAACTAACAACTGAATCATTGGAAACACATCTAAATTAGAGCGAAGCCAATCCAGGGTGGAAGGCCCAGAACAATAAGCGTGTTATTTCCTATTCAATCCCTTCGCCTCCATTTGGGTGTGCAAACGTCAGATCTACGACATGTAGTGTTTACTTATGCATAATAGGGTACGTTCACATGTACAACTTTTCACACGGGGTTGGTTGCTCCACCACATGCTAAATCTATTTCCGGGCAAAGTTCTGTGAATAATAACATGTACATGGATTATTGTAACGGCATGCAGTACACGTAATCATGGGTAGAGTAACACCTGCGTTGACATACGGGTAATAACGACGACCTTTCCAGTTTCACGAATGGCCATGATGTTGCAGTAGAAGATCCAACATTATAAATGTATTATGAACATTCACACGGAAAACAAATTACTGAGATTCATGATTTACAACAGGAGCTCGCACACAGGTGAAATACTCTGGCGGTTTCACTGGGGTGGAACTATTCAGATTCGTTTTATACGGTCTACCAGCAAATCCACACACACACACACAAATATATATATATATGAAAACACTGCATTAAGAATAATCACTTCCACTACTTCAGTGTTTCTGTTGACCAAATAGGAAATTGCTAGTGTCCACATACATTCCCCTTTGAACAAGACGGCCTGAGAAGTAAAATATTTATTTCTGTTTGACTGAAGCACATTAAAATTGGGACAAATCCATAACTTGTACAACTTCTATGATCCACGAATAAGAATGACAAACAGCCCCCATTCGTCGACCATTCCAGCTGAAGATCATGTTTTGCTATTTCTCCTTCCTCTATTTACATTTGATTTTTTCTTATACTTGTGGAGCTTGACATAACTCTGACTCATGGTAAAGATGAAACTTAGGTTATGGATGTCTTACATAGCTTGTTATAAAGCTGATCCTATCATATAGGCTTTTAATACTGGACTGAGAAATTCCCTTGAAACAAAGAAACAATGAGAGAAACAATCACCACTGTCCGTTTTGAAAATATACATCCATCAAAAAGAGCATTTCTCTAATATTTTGTGCGTGCCAACTCACAATTTCAGGCTCATCACTGCCTTTTCCTACTCCTACCTCGTATTTCTTTGCACAACCAAACAGAAAGTTATCTTTCACAATCACAGTAAACCGCAAGCTCCCTCTGAGATCTCCAAGATTTCTCTTGCCAAACCAAAGATTACTACAGACACAAACAGGAGACAGCCCTCCACTGCCGTGTGAGTGAACAGCTAATGTGACAAACAAAATCAGCAAAGAAAAGGAGATCATGGGAGTCTAACGAGGTGGCGATCAATACATGATGGATGAGCTGGAATGATGGACTAGAACGAACACGAGTAGTCGCTTTCTCCTTAATAACAAACCTGGATCTGCTTGCTGGGCAGCCGTTCCGTCCATCAACAGTAAGACATAAGTGAAAGAGAAAATATACCATTGATGGAAGAACTTACAGGCCCGTCAGCTGTAGGCGACATCGTGGTAAATTAATGAGAAGGCCTGACAAATAGACAAAACAGCAGAAAGGCAGAGAGCCAGCGACATGAGAAGAATCGAACCCTTTGGCTCCAATTCAAAATGAGGTGAAAGCAAACACAGTTCACCAATGAGATGCGCCTAGGTAGACAATTCTCATGGAATATAACGACTGGACTTATTTTTTATCCCCAACAATACTGTTACTTACAGTAATGGAAACAAAATTAAGGATAGAAGGGGAATAAATCCCATTAAACTCGCTTTATCTAACTGAATCGAGAGTTTGACCGGATTAGCGATGCTCAAGTATATAGGCATCAATATAATAACTTTCTAACCGACAGATCAATGAGTTATGACTACATTATAGATCGCCATAATATGATCTTCCTGGTCGTTAACGAAAAAAAAATAACTTGAAGAAAAAATCTTCTGAACGTTTTGAAAAGGATCACGTTTAACCAGCTGTTCTTGCACCCCAGCTACATAAACATGTTCGGTGATGAAATATCAAAATATCAGGCATACGGCCATGACAGTATAGTGAACCTAGGTGAGCAAAAACCACTTCAATATGATGGTAAATGAACCTCAGGATTTGACGTTCCGGTTTGTCTGTGTCTGATTTTCTCTTTCCTCCCCGACCGTCTACCTCTGTAAAGCCATTAGATTAGACAATAAAACTGATCCGAGAAAGAGAGAACAAAACAGGCATCATAAAAATGTATAATATAGACTCCTGTCAAATTGTGACAGAACGATTGCGACAACAAGTTAGGGAAGAGCTGGAAAGAACACACACAGTCAATAAAGAAGGTGAGAAAGAGAAAGAGACGGGAAGAGTAATGAGATGAGGAGAAGTGTAATACACAGAAAGATGGAGGGGATCAAAGAGTGAAAAGAATATCGGCTAGACCTCAAAACATATTAATTTTACTTTATAATCTACTCAACACAAAAAAAGAGACTAAAGGAAAACTGATTCTTCAGTCGTTAACACAGCTGCTGAAATTTGTTGTTATTGTGATTTTGTTTTCTGTCTTGAGATAAATTAGTATAAACGGACATCATGGCCCAAAGTCTAACAATGTCTGTCTCGATCAATAATCTGCCCAAATGAGGAACCAGAAAAAAAAAAAAAAAACATCTTACATCGTACAGTCTTTTTTGTTATCATCCTTTGACAAATCAGATAATTACGAAAGCCCTCTGCGTTTGATCGATCGGCGGTTTCATCAAGTGAATGCAAGGTCACAATAAAGGAGGGCTGGCACAGGAACGAACAAGTAGAGTGAAAAACAGCATCACCGCAAAAACAGAACAAAAACCGGGGACATGTTTCGTTCTATTTTGAGCCAAACTGCTACCAACTGTTTACTTCCGCTTCAGCGAGAGGAGAGATGCCCACTATCTTACACGCTTTTACAGAGCGCTTTTTCCATCATAGTAAACTTATTCCCCTACACATTCAAGTACGAATTTTCAATACATTAAAACACAGCCCATACTACTGGTTCATTCTCTTACAGCTGTGATTTATTCGCAATTCAAAACAGAGATCGCAAAACTTGATCACGATACCTTCGAAACTGGTTTTCAAGGGAAGAGGCACTTTGTCAATGGATATTAGAATGTACCTTAAGAGTTTCCTTTTAATCTGTGTTACTGAGATGGGCAAATCTGGTTATGAATATTAGTACTGCCAAAACAGCTTACTGATTTCTTTTCATATGCTGTATGTATTGAAATGGTCTACTTCTGTCAGAAGCAAACGGACAACAAAATCGACAGTACAACAATGGACAATTGCGGGCTGTGATTCAGCTGCTTAAAACTGGAGGTTGCAAGATACCACTGCATTGCATTAACGAACAAAACAAACAAACAAACAAAAAATGTCCTGAGAGAGAGGTTTCTCTTTTTTTTACTCTACCCACAGACAACTAAGGTTCATCACTAATGTAATAACTTCTTTCAAGCTAACACAGCAACCATGAATTCACGACTTAATCGCAAACTCCTGGGACTGGAATGCATATTAAAATTTAGCAGACTCATTTTAAAACATCATACTAATAACTGCAAAAACGTCACAGTGGACATTTTGTTTAAAATAACCATGAGCAAAGCTACAAATTGTTTCTATATTAGATCTACTTCCCTCCCAATTGCGCTTTTACTTTTTAAACTAAAGAAACCACAATACAGTTCAGTCCGAAAAAAAGAAGCACCCAAATAAGCTCGATGTAAACCACTTTTATTCCACAGCAGCAGATTACGGAATTCCTCATTCACCAAAAAAAAAAGGCACAGAAATGATAACAAAATGTCTGATGAATTCCCGAAAACCACAGCAGCTCCCACCAACGGCTGACTCTGTTTTGCTTCTCCTGTCTCCTTTCCCTCAATCCTCTCTTAGATCTGGCACAAAGCTACGGCAGTGCGTTTGGAGGGCAAGTATTCACGCCTTACTTTCGCTCTACCGCAATCGTATGATTCTGAAATCCTGACACAGTTGCATGCAGTGTTAGTTTTTTATTCTGCTTTTCTTCCCAGATCTCACACTGTGATCTCAGGTATAACACTCACAACTACTATCTAGGCCTAGTCTTCCCTCAATCTGTCCGTTCCCCATGTAACTTGCCCACTCACCCTTCCCATCCATTTTTTCCTTTACATAAGAATGTTTCTGTCTTCCCTCCTCCCCCCCCCCCACCCTTTTCTCCCTCCTTTCTCCTCTGTTTCTGTCTTTCCTTTTTCTTTCTCTCTCCTTTCTCTTCATACTTAGCCATTGTACAGAAGATCACAACAAGCAGTCAACATGAAGACTGTCAGAAAACGCCCCTGTCTCACAACAAAACAACAGCGGTAATGATGATAATGGCACTACCATAATAATGAGGGTTAACATTCCGTCTCTAAAGTGTCAGACATTTTTGTAATGTGATGTTTTGACTATCGTGATACAGACATTCATCCTGATCACGGCTTAAGCTCACGTTTTTCAACCACTTTTTTCGTTATTATTACTACTACTACGTTTACCACTAAGTTAAACTAAGTAGAATTTGATCTCAGATCCACAGCTATGTTGGATTTTTCTACATTTTGCAACATAGTTGTAATCTTGCTGAACGCTATTTGTTTCTTTTCACGTATAGGTTAAGTTACGGATGGAATTTCGTCCGAAATTTTAGACATTTGGCTAAAATAATAATGATGACAGTAAAATAAATAACAGGAAGACGGAGAATGAGAATTCGTTATGCGTGTGGTATTCGAGGGCAGTTAAACAGTATTTCTAATAAAAACGTCTACTAACTTACTAACTATTATGTATCTATGGAACCAATGCGATCATCTTTCTTATAGAAACTAAAAGTCTGCCATTCCCTCCTCCTCTTGTTTCTTTCCATTTCATGGCTGATTCACCCTCCTCCTTTCTCTCTCTCCACTATTCAAAATTAGAGGAGATGTGGAAAAACATTAAGATATTCTTAATGGTCTCTGAAGTGCTAACATCTCTTTAACTTTAACAGCACACCATACAGATATTTGTCTTTTCAGCTTCCTGCCTCTCTGTTCCACTGCAGTGCATCTGGTGCATTTCACACCTTTAATGAAGTAGTATCACAATTTAATGTCAAGCCTGATCGAACGGCTTTTGTAATGGGTTTATCTTCACATTATGCTCCAAATGTATTACTTCAAATTTAAAACCATTCAAAATGAACTTCAAACATATAAGCATTTAAATTTAAAATGAGTCATCTCATTTCTTGTTTGATACCTGAGAATAAATAGAAATGCACGGCAGGCGCTGGCGCATGATGAGACTGCTTGTTTCAATCATGTTTTCTCATTTTTCTTTTTTCGGGTTGACAAAATGAATTCTTTCCTTATCTGAACTGGAGTGAATGAGAAAGGTTTTTTTTGGGGGGGGGGGGGGTGACCCTCTGGTATGGCGTCTGCTCATGGAGAAAACAACTCACGCCGGTGAAGCCGGGATCGGCTTGCGGGTCCTCCATGGATCTTTCCTTTTTCTTCGAAACCTGCGTTTTTTCAGTGACTCAACAGTCTCCTGGCTTCCTGTGGGTAGGAAAGCCCGACGTCTAGCCTTCTCGGATAAGAGCGAATAATTCCCGAGGTCTCGCGGGCACGTTGCATACGTTAAAGAACCTCTGGCACTTCAAAATCGATGGAAGAGTTATCTGCGTGCCGCTGTCTGTGCCAAAATTTCCACATTCCAAATCTATACCAACAAAAATTCTCACCAAAATCACGCAGCTACTTAAAAGAAAGATAATCCCACAATCTCAGAACTGAAAGGCTCAACAAGAGAGAGAGAGAGAGACGAGTGCACGCATATTTTCGCAATGAAAAAGAAAAAAGAGGACGCAAATTTTACTTCAAGGCCCAGTTTGGTCTAGCGCTAGTAAAAGAAACTTCCAACGATTGGTGGAAATAAGCGGGGGGAGTGAAGATGAAACAAAAGCAACAGGAAAAGTGAAGGATTGGGGGGGGGGGGTTAAACATGGTAATTTTACTTTAAAGACCGTGGCGAGGGCTGTAGGGAGGAACAATGCTCTACTTGGCATGAATCTGAGACATAGTGCTTGTTTTAGACCTTGGACTTCATACTTCAGGTTTCCCTATGGACATACTCCTACTGCGAAAACGTAACAGAAATATGCTTATAGGTATCCCCGATCTCATGTTTGTATCCATGGATGTCCGTTGTACTCTAAGAGTCAACAGCAAACTTCTTACATGTCTGCATCTCTCTGATGATATTGCTATGTTTGACAATTGATAGTTGATGTCTTAAGGTAACATAAGATGAGCATTGTTCCAAAGCCATGTGCTACTTAGAAGACTATTTCAGTGCAAAGTAAGTGGGACCAGTCTTTAACCAATTCAGCGTCTTGACACTTCTAGGATTAGTATAACAGCAGAGGAAATCCCAGGTAGACATACAACTTTACATGACATACTGTTATTATAGAGTACAAGACTAGTGCGCACAAGCAACACTTTCATCTAATGTTGCTGCGCTCAGAATGGAACTTACATAGCTCTGTGTGCCTCTAAACACACCAGCTGAAGCTGATACAATGTGATGGGAAGAGGGGAAACTGGAAATGGCTAGAACCACCAGAAATCTATTCGTATCATCGACCCTTTCTCTCTTTTCTTCTCCTCCCAGACCTTCCTGTATCAAATAAATCCCCCGCCCCCACACATACACACCTCTTCCAATCCGGACTCCTTTTTAATCTGCCTTTCTCATTTCCTTCTTTATTTTTGTCTTTTCCATATACACATCAGTTCCTGCACAAAGTTAGCTCGCTGTTTAAAAACGGGATCCTCCTTTCGCCCCCCTGCAAGCTAAAGCTAAAATGTTTAGCAGCCATCAGACGTGATTTCAGATACCATAATCTTCTAGCAATGGACAGGTTTTCCCTGTGCTGAAAGACCCCAACAACTGCTTCCAAACAAACGATATATATATATATATATATATATATTTTTTTTGGTAAGCAAACTGTTGAATAGGAAAATGACAATACACACACACAAGCGCGCGCGCGCGCATACACACACACATATATATATATACACACACAGGGGAAAAAAAGCAACTTTTCATGCAAAGATTTTCTCTCAGGTGGGCCAAGTCGAATTATTGAGAAGGAACAGAACGCCTGCACGGTGAACTGAAGAGAAAATCGTATGTTTTTATGTCTCCCATTGAGACAAGAGGATACGCAGAGAGCATGCTGGTACAACGGAGCAGGAAACGACAACAACAATAAGCAGTTGGGGGGCTTCACTGTAAACAACTTGGATTAAAGGTGAAAGAGAACGGGAAAAAACAGTCCAAAAAGTCTCTTTTTTATATTAGACCGGGCAAGTTAAGAAGAGGATTACAGAACAAAGGTAAGGGGAACATACCACAGCGGGGAAGTTAACGGGGAAACAGGTCGTACAACTGAAGCACAAGGGAGAACCGCAAGGAGAATAAATATTGGGAATGTCATGCACGTGAGCAATCAGGGGAGATTTTAAAGGATAATGATAGTTATCAGGACATCAAAACGGGCGGGGTGTCCAAAAATAACCCTTTCCTATCTGCCTGAGGTTCCGCTTGGTTTCCTTTGTTTTGTATATGCGAGCGCGCGCATGCTTCACGAGCTTGCGTTCTCATATTTTCTCTGGCGGTCGTTAGCGTCAAACAAACTGTTAGAAACAGCATATGGATCTTCTGCCTTTTTTCTTTGTACATAATACACCAACGAGCTAACACCCTTCTTTCAGGTAAAAACAATTACCACCGTGGTTAATATGAGAAGGTATAGCTTCGTTCTTTTTTTTTTACTGGGCCACCTAATCTGCTTTATCAGTATATTTATCTATTTATTTAGTTAGTTATACTCACATGTATTTGTTTTTTTTAAGTACTTGTCTGTCCACAGCATAGGTGGCAAAACACAAGTTTCCATTCTTTATCTTTAGCCCAAGTTCCCCAAGTACCAATGAATAAATATATAAAAATAAACATACCAAATTATAAAATGTGCCTCTGTGACAATAATGCCAGCGCCAGATCATTTAAAGGGTGAACTGATTCTCCATCTTGTCGGGTCTAATTATTAAATTTAGTCTTGTGATCACTCGCCATTATCTGTTTTTAAAAAAAAGTTATCAAAAGTGCCAAATAATGACATCTACAATATGAATCAGTTTAATTCAGCTATTTTTCTTTCAGTGCAATAATTGAGGAAAGAAGAAAGTAAACTACAAACAGTATAAAATAGTTATTTTTTCGCGAGAAAAATGGTAGAAGTGTTTATACTTAGCTAATGAAACTGAAAAGAAACCTTCACAAAATCGATCAGATTTTTCTGAATGTCGCAGTGATTATGTGTTGGTAGGGGTTTGTTCAATACTATGAGTTGTCACTCAGC
This sequence comes from Peronia verruculata, assembly GCA_038406235.1. Taxonomy (NCBI): domain Eukaryota; kingdom Metazoa; phylum Mollusca; class Gastropoda; order Systellommatophora; family Onchidiidae; genus Peronia; species Peronia verruculata. The sequence continues at coordinate 12,187 of JBCAUA010055398.1, forward strand.
TCCTTTGCTCACGCTGATTTAAGAAAACACTGCGCTGTGACCAAAAATTAATACTGGTATAACCATTAAAGGTTGATACTGCATAAACTAGTGTTGCACCAACAACCATTAAACCGGGAAGAAGAATCTCACAGTAACGACTCCATCCCGCACTTTGCTTCAAAAAAAAAAAAAAAATGCACGTACTTTGCGGTTTTGTTGCCTTTTTTTTTTTTTGTGTGCGTATGTTTGCTGGATTGTGTGTGTGTGTGTGTGTGTGTGCGCGCGCGCGCGTGCGTGTGTGTGTGTGTGTGTGTTTCATATTCCATGGGACCCAGCCTAGGCCACGTAGAGATGCATAAGAATAACAAGTTCATTTTACTCCTCCGTTTGATCCTTTGCTTGTCTTCTCAACCTTCAAAACTATGCTATCTTAATGTCACACGACGAACAAGAAATAAGAAGACAATCATGCATGACCGACGACCAACGGTTGAGCGCCAATCCCAGATTTGCAATTCGCAATAACATGGCGCCTCTCTTGTTTTCATGTCCTTTACGAACCAAGACAGGCTTTGGGGGTCGTAAAGGGTATAATTATAGAGGAAATCTCTATTCTGCGAATAATCAGCGTCACCAATGAGTGGGTTTTTTCCAGGTCTTAATGCTTGACTGAAAAGCACTCAGTCTTACTGAAATGCTCCTGACAAATTAGCTGAGTTCCTAAGAAATGGTTTCATAGTCGGTCTGGTTTTTGTTTGTTTTGTTCTCCATTTGGAGTTAAAGAGATATTAGTATCTCTATTCATCTCTCATGGAGCAACGTGCATGCTGTGGTAATCGAATCATCTGATATTTTAAGCTATAGGTCCTTCCTCTCACACTATCACCTGTGTGCAAAAATACATGTTGCCAGTCTTGCCTTCAGAATCAGAAAAAACTCCAAAGGGATTTCCGTTTCTTTAATTTCCTCTTCTTCACAAACCATTTAGCAAAGGTGCACTTGAAGAATGACCTGACAGATGTCTTTGACAAACGAAAACTAGTTTCAAAACATAAGTACAATTCTGTTGAAAGGCATTAGCAGAATTGGAAAACAAGACTTAAAAAAAAAAAAAAAAGATATTAAGATAATAACCAACTTTGTTATCTAAAATGTTGCAGCATATACATTTTAGAGAGAATGCCCTCGGTTCTGAAAAAGATGAATAAAGCAAACAAAGAAAAACATGGATGACAAATATAAAGTAAAAAGCACATGAAATAAAAAAATAGTCGAATTTGAAAGTGAGAGGATGAATATCCATCATCCGTATGTTTTTCCTCATCTTTAAGATAACCATTGCATGAAATAAACTAGCCACCACCTATGAGATATAAGACGCAGGTCATGGAGGAACAACAATGGTAACTGTGTGATTTACCGTCTCTGATCCACTGGTGGCATCGTCATCAGTCTCTTCCTCATTTATCTCTTCATCAAGATCGTCGGGCATTTCATCGCTGTCGGTCGACATGGAAACGGTAATACTACTCAACTGCATATGAAATCTTGAGGAAACAACCCACAGCTAAACGTTTACAAAAAAGGAACTAAGGAAATTCCGTGTCACTGTACGCTAATTATAGACAGATGGGAAAGTTTACAGTGCGGTTGTGAGCAGCCGTGACGCAGCAGATCGAACACATCAGCTGCTGCTTTGTTGTAGGACTACACAGCAGGCTGGATGTTAAAACTATGTGCAGCTGTCGGTCTCTATAACGGGTGCAAGCCCATTATTCCCCTTTTTTGCCCGCATTTTCTATTCGATCACACCAGAATATATTGAACAAGGATGAATCATAACATAGGTATGAACACATGTGTTACCATGGAAAGAACATCTCCACAGTGGTCATTTTCAACCGGACCTTTCAAAAGTAGGACTAAGATATCGAGCTATGAATCCTCACTATAGAGATATTTTGTGACGTAAAGGCTTTGGCAATTAATAAAACCAGGGTGTGCATCAATCAATATGATCACGGATCACATTCTGTGTGCTGTCTCTCTCAGTGCTTGCTGGTAGTTATGAATATTAAAATTACAAGTGGGGGAAAAAAAAAAATGATTCTCCACATTTCTCTGAAGTCAACCAATTCCTCATTATAAATATCGGAAATCAATTAAATAACAAGATGTAAAGACATCTGTCCATATTTGGAGGGCAACGGGTTCACCTAAATTTGCTGTAAAACAACCGCAAAAACAATACAGGATAGCATTTCTAACAAAAATTCTTCCAACCTCATGTCAGTTTAAAACCGAGAGTCATTATCCAGCTGGGAGAAAACCGCTATTATTTTTCAAACACATCAATGAATCTCTCAGGCCGCCACATTCTAATATCGTAATAACTCTCTCTAATAACGATAACAGGGGAACAAATCATTCTCTTGTAGACTGAAAAGTACAGATGCCTATGGATTTACAGCGAAAGTCAGACAGGCCTACTGTAATTTCTTAGGCAAAGAGAAAAAAAAAAATGGCCTTATTCCCTCAACGGACTGTCCACACAATTTTGTAGTCTTTTTCTCTCATCAAAATTTGAGTGTGTTATAGGTTCAGTGTCACTTCTTGTCCCTCAGATTTTTAAGACTAACTTCAGGAGGAAAAAAAAAACAACTCAAGATTTTATCAGAATGTAGTACATGTCAATCAAAACATTGAAAATTTTCCTTTCTTTCGGAGCAAACAAAATAAACAAATAAAAACCCGTGAAATAACTGTACGAGCACACAAGGAATGTTGATTGTAAGATGGTTAATAAAACTTTCAGATGGGAGTGATGAGCACCGGCACTTCCAAATTTCCAACGCTTTCGATGGTTTGCATGAGGAAATGATAAGATCATAAACGCTTGAAATGGAATTATAACACTGTCTTTCTCAAAACAACTTTTAATTCTATCCTTAATAAGCACATTTCGTCCTGACAGATTATCATACAAAGGTGCACGACTAATTTAAATAAATTTTACCATCCCACACGTGTTCAATTGTAATCATAAACATGATAATGATAAGCTTACTTTCTGCTCAGATTCCATAAAACCTCAGACATAGAGAGAAAAATGAACCACAAAATGATAGTAAAGCCCAAAGGGGATACACAATATCATTTTGCTGGTATATTTTCTTTTATCACCCGAAGCGAAAGATAAGATAAATTCCTCACGGCACAGTGGCTACACCATAATGTTTGCTCTAATTAGCTCTATAGCCTCCAGAACAAAATAAAAAAGAAAACTCAGTATTTTTCACGTGAAGTCACCAATTCAATAAGTACATTCACGAATACTCCCATCAGTGACGACAAAACTTGGAAAACTGCAACCATACTGGTCACACCATAAACATTCAAGACTCAGAACCACGTCGGACACCAGGTTGAAAGACGCGCACGATGGATTACAGCACCTGTCTGTATCATGAATGGCTCTCACAGCGGGTCTCCCCGCTGGGACCAAGGAATACAAATAATAAGGACCAAGGAAGGACTAAAGCGTGCGATCGGAATTCGAGAAATTTCAAGCTATGCCAAACTGCTGTCTCTTGAAATATGAGTGTTTTATTTACACGATGAAAGGGGCTGTCTTGGGCAGGATGGCCTAGATGAAGAGTTCCTGATCCCCAGCCCAGTATCTTTTTTCAAGGTGGTAGATTGTTTACTTTAAGTAACATGAATGATAATGTATGAAGTGAAATGTGCATCAGTCTTGAATGAGATATATTATGTAATTCATTTGAGCTTGGTGCTGACCATAACTTGTATTGAACTGGTGTGCATTATATTTTTTCTATGAATTTCACTAGTTATTTATTACCTGCTTTTAAATTTCGTGCTGTTGTTTCTATTGCTGTCAAACAAACAACCATAAAATATAAATTTGAAAGAACGTCAATACCAGTAAAAGGTTCTTGAGTGAGTGAACGAATCCATTTTGCTTCAGAATTGTCAGTATTAATTCTACAAGTAGTCATTATTTATCCCATCACTTTTCCGTTCTGTCCTTTGGTAAAAGAATGCCATTCTGTAAATACACTACATCTAGATTCTGCACATTTAATGCACCACGCACATAAAAAGCACACAGAACCACAACATTCAGGAAGTTCAACTGATTCGACTATCACTGATTCAAAAGCACGGAGTTGCTATCTACTTCTGTTTTTCAATTTTCATAACAGCAAACAAAACAAAGCTTCACTACGACCATTATACGGTATGATTTACTCTCTAATGGGAGCTACGGTTGAAAGTTAATGAGATATAATGCTCGTACTGTGGCATGATGGCACATGCTACTGACAGACATCCATTGTGCAAAGTATCGTCCAAAACACGAAAAGAACCATCACTAACTGATCACGTATCCCACATCCCTACGGCTATATGTACTGAGGTTTGCTGAGAACCAAGGTATTGAATTTCAGTTTCTCAGCAGGATCCTTTTCACAGGATTCATGGGACAGAGATGACCAGACCGGACTCTCTACAAATGACCAGTTTGTCATCTGGCCTAGTGGCATACATAATCCTGTACAAATCTTCCTTAAAACTCCGCTGAAACTGTCGGTGAGGAAGAATTCGGTCACTGTTGATTGTGGCGGATACGTGCTGTCCATCTAGACGGCCGTAGGAGGCTTTCTCCTTGAAAATATAATATTTCTATCGGCAGTGTACCATTCCCAGTCTTAAGTGTCTCTGAAGATTTTGTATCACACGACGAAACAATTATATAAACAAACTGAAAAATGGTCTAAATCAGTAAATGTTCCTTGGTAGATCAAATAAAGCAGTGTGAAAAGGGCAAACACAAAAGTCGTCAGAAAATGGGATAAGGAGTGAGACCCAGTATGAACAGAAAACACGAACATCGATAAACAAAGACGGAAGCGGATGTGGCATGTTCCTTCATTTTCGCCCGTTGCACTTAGTTACAATGGGAAAGGTGAGGGTAAAACCCAGAGGCAGAGGAGGGGGGGGGGGGAGGGGATTCGGAAGACGGGTCTTGGAATTGAAATTTGACTTAGAAATGCTCATTTGGATTATCTTTGCAAAACATTTTTTTTTTTTTTTATACTTGGTAGTATCTTTCGGCACAAAGGTATTTTGTTGTTGTTGTTGTTGTTGTTGTACTTGCATACTTTTACAAGGAATACGGGCTGTGAAATATGTATTAGACAACAAATCTGTAAGTAAATTTTGTGTTTTCTCAACAACTGGACCAACGCTAGATCGCTGATGCATTAAGTAGAGAAAAAGACTCAAAGTGTTTAATTCGATACTGGAAGACCTAATGTTGAGCCCTTAGTGTTATGGCTCTTAATGTTCGCTCTTCATTCGTTGAGCCGGATAAAAAACTGGATATGCCGGCTCTAGTGACTCAATGCCTGTGCTGAGGGTGACATCCATCACAGTTACATAGTCCACATGGCATAAATTGTGCGATTAAAGACCATGTCATCGTTATCGTTTCCTGTGTTTCCATAGTCACGGGACACAACATGCCCTTTTTACCTTTATGCAGTTTTGAATGTGTCTACTATTTTTGTCCGTCGTTTAAATTCAAACATCTACTAGACAAATTAAAATACTCAAGAGTCAAGAGTTCCTCTGGTCAAAACTGGATCACAACTGAAACAGTATGAAATGATTTCTATCAATTATTTAAAAGTTTCAGCCAAACATTTCTAGAGCAATTTTAACTTTGAAAACTGAAATGTTGGAAGGTTTCACATCAACAAAGCCTTCTGATGGTACATCGAAAACTACTGGCTCCGTTCAATTTAATTAAAGAGCCTAACTGTCAGCACATTCCATTATGGTTATTTCTTAAAATATTCACTTTTTTAAATTTAAGTTCATGCTATCTAGGCCGTTGTTTTCATCTAAACTCTCTTTGGATGTACGTAAAAACTGTGCCTTTTTATCTGCACAAAAGAAGAAATGGAGAAGAATAAAAGTAGATGACTGTAGGCATGATGCGCAAGTCCAGGGGTTGAAAAACTGTGGCAAACAATAGAACAAAGACAGATACAATTATTATCACCAGGCCATTAGTCTAACGCAAAATGGAAATCAGAGTGCTGAGTTCGAAATGGTCACATGATAATGCAGAATGAATAAATTTTCCTGCTGTAAAACTAAACTGAGTTCCTCTGCGAGCTTAGACGACTGGTTTTTGATCGGTCTGTTTAATTTTTTTTTTTTAATTTATTTTATTTTAATTTATCTTTAAAAACATGACTTCATTGTTTCTGATGCTGATCAAGTATTTCAAAAGTATGAAGAAAAAAAAAAATAAAATGTACGAGTCTCTTTCCTACCACATGATATGGTTGCAGCCTATTCATTGTTTGGTTACTGTATTTAGTACAACTGCCTATGTCAAACAGGTGGGCTGATCCAGGTTCTGAAATCCCCAGCATTAGTGGATAGCCCAGGATGGCCTGAGAAATGACAGACCCCATACCATTTAATTTGTTTTCACAACTCTCGCTGATCTGCAAACGGTGCTCCCCTTCAACTAGCGTGGGAACGAACTGAATTTGAGGAACGTGTTTAAGTCCACTCTTTTCATATCAAATATCTCTGAATAAAATTTGTATTCTTGATCATACTTAGCAAGTACTGTTGGTGCGTAAGTGGAGAAATAAATTTACCACCTGTACTGGAAAGCAAGTACACGTACCGATATGTCTTGTCGATGAACAAAATGATTTGCTTACCATGCTCATACTGCACTTTCAAGTAGATTTTATTCTGGTCTAAGTTGTAAACTTCGTTGCTGCCGAGAGGCAAATCCTTTGCCGCCTTGCATTTGGCGTAAAAGAACAAAATATATTTATGCCTAATGCTGAACAGAAAGCGATCTCTCCTCGATATGTCTTGGGAAATACAAGCCAGAAGAAGTCCCTTATTATATTATTAAAGTAACAATTTTGTCTCAAATATCAATCGCCTTTATGACCTTCACCTTTCGGATGTCTTGAACTAAAACTTAGTTATATTGAAATATTTGAAACGGATTAATATTAATATATTTAATCCTGAGGCTTTTTTGTTTCTATCACTAATTTTATGGTTAAAAAAAAAAGTGCCAATGAAATACATACGAAACTTTGATACCAATTACATGTATAATAAAACTGTAAACCAATGATGGGGTGCTTCTCGCTGCTTTTACCACTTAAGAATTGTTGCTCTTGGGTCCTATCTTATGGCAACAAGCGCATAAAAAAGCTGAATATATAGATAATTTCTTCACTGATCTGCGGGCACAACAACGCGGCAGCTTTTCTTCGTTTTAACGACTAAAGACCCTTTTTGCAATCATCGCAAAACTACATAAGAAACAAAGGGTTAACAATTTCACACTTTCATGTTATTTTCATGATAAATATAATATTACGTATTCCGGTTTTTTTTTTTTTTTACAAACATAATTACTGATGATGGATGCAAATGATTGAAAACTACTGGCATTGTTTTTCTCTTCGATTCGTCGTTCGTCTAAATTCTGCTGATACACTGATGTCAGTCTCTCCGTAATGGACGGTAATTTGAGAACTAAAAAAGCGACAGGAAATTCCGCTGGAAATTTCATGGCTCCGGAATCAGATTTTCAACAACTAGCTCTGGAAGATAGCAGAAGGCAATCTTCATGTATTATCAAAGAGGAAAAGAAAAAGAAGCGTACTACTCTTATTGATTCCTTCTAATATGCTTCATTAAATTAACTTAAATAACATGTTTGATCAGGTCTCGTTTCCTTGAACCTAAGACTATCAGGACCGCGAGAACAATCTCGGTACATCACTTCACGGTATAGGTAAGGCAGGCAAGAAACGAACTGGTAATACGGTCGAAATGGTTCAAAACCTGCACATTGTAAATAAAGTGGGCTAAATGAAACTTCTGGGCGTGAGTGTTGAGTGGCCGAGAAGGAAGGGTAGGGGCTGCGAGATAGAGAATGTAGTACTAGACTGGAACACTGTTGTACAAAGGCCTCCGCAGCTTTACTATCGGTATGAATCCTTTTCAAAGGGAGATTATCACGATAAACAAATTTGTTCCAAACAATTAAAATTTATTACCGGCCTTTCCTTCAGCGAGGAGAGAACACAATCGGTGACACACACGCATGTCACTGGGTAATAAAAGCGTATTCACTTTATTTTCAACGCCGGTATAAAAAGGTCGTGGGAAAACGGAAATATGTTTCCGGTTTGAATAAATGTGTCATTCGTGAATTGAAAGAAAAGTGTTCACATTTTTAACAAACAATTATTTCTCTACATAGGCGCATGTACAATAGTTTAGCCTTTCTTTTTTTTTTTTTTCTTGTTCTTTCTTTCTTTTTTATCTTTCTTTCTGTTTTTCTTTGTTTTGTTTTTTTTTCTTTCGTTCTTGTTCTTTTCTTTCTTTCTTCTTCCCTACTTTCTTTCTTTCTTTCTTCAATCAAAATGTCACATTGTATCCCTTCCCCCGTCCCCTCCTTTTTGTTTTCCTCTCTTTCTGTCTGTAAGGATTTGAAGCGACACTGACTATTGATTCAGTGATCCCCTTTACCTTTGTTCCCCTCAATGCAGTGCATGGGGACAATACGATGCTAGAATGCAGGACATGTTGAAGATTTTAGAGAGATTTCAAATATTTACTTTCTGATTCAACTGTTATGCCAGAGCAGAAATGGGTCAATGCCGAGAAAAAACAAAAAACGATATTTTAACTTTAAACTGCAATCAAACAAACCATCAAAGCCCTCCTACCTGGAACCCAACAGACATGAAATTTAACCCCAAGAAATAATAATGACAATAACAAAAAGGAATGCAATCCTCCCAATGCTTCCCCCCAACCTTTTCTCTCTCTCTCTCTCTCTCTCTCTCGTTTCCCTATTGAGTGAAAAGAATGGCATTTGCTTTGATGCACGTATAAGTGCCAACTTTTGACAAATAAATTCCTGTTGTTATTGTAATAAAGATGATACATACATGAAATGCGCTGGTGCAATGAATAAGATTGAAAAGAAAAAAAAAAGGCGGATCCAAGATGTTACATCACAGATCTTATATAACTGTCATATTATACTGCTCTGCTTAATACAGTGGAGATGAATGTGAAGTCTTTGGCACGAAGGTCAGAAAGTGCAAGGTCACTCATCCATGCAATTACACAATCACAGGCGTTCACAGCGTGACGCCCTACACGCCTTAGAGCACTGTATTTTGTTATAACAGCACTTAGCTGTTGGAGAGATCTGTGATGTGTTTCTCCAAAATAAGAAGTCTTCCAAATAAACGGACAGTCGTCATTATTTGTCTTCTTTTCTCTTTTAAATCTAGACCACGGGATATGCAGCGATAACTTCTGCCAGTGTCGTGTAAGATTTTTACTTAGCGCCGACTATTTGCCCCTTCTGGTTTAGCTAGACCTGAGAGTTTATTTGAGCCTGTTGGTGCAGAGAAATCTACTGTATCCATAAAGTTACATAACGTGGGAAGGGAACTCTGCCCTTCCCCCCTTTGCTACTTTGCAAGGTCGCGTCCTTTTATGTGCGAGCCAGAACAAAATGTTTTGCCTTCACTTTCTGGTGATAAAACTTTACTATTTGCTCTATGCTTCCTCACTGCACCAGAGGACTCATAGTCACTCCAGTTTCATATTCAGGTGGGGAAAAATTCTATCATTATTGCACTTTCGTGGCATAAGTCACTTGTTTCTGCCCTATTTCAGCAAATCTCAACAAACATTTTGGTCCATTATAAACCTACTCTCTCTCTCTGTGTGTGTGTGGTTGTGTGTGCGCGCGCGTGCGCGCGCGTGTGTGTGTGTAAGTGTGTGTGTGTGTGTGGTTGTGTGCGCGCGCGTGCGTGTGTGTGTGTGCGTGAGTGCGTGCGTGCATGTACGACCGTGCGCCTTTGAAGGATCTGTGATTTGTGAGTTGGTGCGCACGGATGCTGTGGTTCAGCTGAAAGCATAGAACTTACACTCAACACTGTGTTGGAGAGAAACGTAGCGAGCAAAGAATCTTCTTTTTTGTTGATATTATTATTTTCCTTAAACTTAGACAATTAATTTTATTGCAGGTGGTGTTGTTATTCTCAGGGAGGAAATTTTTCAATTTCAGATATAGCTGAAACACAAAGAAAGATAGGGTCTTAATTTCAGTTCCAGCACAAAGTGAGAATTACTCTTAGTTTGTGGATCTCAGTGTCAAAGGAAATAATATGCAAGCTTATTTACGACAATCGTTCAAAAACAGAAACGACACCTATTACATCTGGAAAAGGCTCCCGCACCATTCCCTATTCTCTGATATTCCCGTGTCTCTAGACTACCAAGATATCGAAGTTCATCTCTGAAGCAATTAATGCGTTGGTGAAAAGCTTATTTATACCGGATGTTCATAAAGCTTCACGTGCTGGTACAAGATCCATAAATGAATACCATACACCGGTAACGATTTTTTTTTTTTTTTTAATACATACTGATAATGGTTCTCTGACCAAACAGCTAAGATTAATGAAAGACCCCAGTGGTGCTTTGTACCTCTCGGTCCATGCTGAAGAGACACATAGTTCGGTTCTTCAACTAAGCGCCTGACCATACCAAAAGATGCACCTAGATTGCAAGTGTCACCACGCTTTATGAGCACCCTCTTGCCCGCTCCAAGTCTGCACGTCTCACTGCAGCGACCAAATTGCTTAGTTCAAAGGAGTAACCCATACCTTGTCTTAATGGTCTATTTTCTTCACCAGACTGCTAGCTAAGAGATAGTATCTGTGATGGGCTAGGTCTAGACTGTGGACAGGCTATTTTTCTTGGATATCATTGTCATTTAGACTAATAATAGGGGATCGTTTTGACCACCGCTATTTCTTCCCTTTGTCAGACACAAGGATGTTGAAGAAGCAGTGTAAAAAAAACTAAAACAATTATATTCTTGCCATTCGAAAGACGTAACGAAAACTTCATAACTGTGGTTGTTCTTTGTTGTCACTGTTGTTGTCGTTACTACTAATGTTGTTTCGTTTCATTATTTTGCTGTAATTGCTCTCCCTCCCTCCCTCTCTCTCTCTCTCTCTCTCTCTCTCTCTCTCCCTCTGTGTGTGTGTGGGGGGGGGGGGGGGGGGGGGGAAAAGGTTCCCCCCCCCCCA
>JBCAUA010055399.1:0-11490 GCA_038406235.1 Peronia verruculata
AGAAAAAGAGAGCGAGAGAGAAATAGAGAGAGAGACAGAGAGAGAGAGAGAAAGAGAAAATGGGTGGTTATTTAAAAAAAAAAAAAACGTAAAAGGAACTTCCAAAAACCAAACCCAAACCAAAACCAAAAGTAATGGGAAGGAAAAACAAATGAATGGAAAAAATGAAATCAGTGACTTGAGAAATTTCATATTCAGTAATATTATTTTTAAATAGAGATCTTCTAATGGTGCTTTAGGTAAGAGTAACAAGTATTGGTAATTTTCAAGCGGTTTTGTCAGTATCTCATATCTTAGTATTATAACATCACATGCAAGCATTCACTTACGGCACCTATTTTGCATCTGAGCGACAGACAGCCAAGCGTTTCCAAACTATTCCTCTTTACAGCTGTGCACTCAGTCATAATTGGACATCTGATAGGACCATATGGTGAATGTGTAATCTACATTATAAATCTGTTGAAAAGTAGCCATGAACATATTGGACTTTAAAAAAAATAATAAAATACTGACCAAACTTGGCACAAATGATTTTTTTTTTTTAGCAATTTTTTTTTCTCAATTGTGCATTCTAAAACCTTTAGGTAGCGGCTATTGCAGCCATGTGGCCACAGTAGGCCAAGCGTCTATTGAGGCCCTGTACCCTCAACTCTGTTGATCTGTGAACAGTGTTCATCTCACACTGTTTTAATACCGACATGTATCTGGATAAAAATGCTCACCTGGGCCAAACTCAAATAAAGTTTCCACGTGCCCGCAGCAAATCACCCCGAAACTTCTACGATTCAAGCTGAACCCATTACAATTAGCAGATGGCAATCAGTGGATCGTCCTTTCCTCCCCTTTGGCCTCCCCCAAAAATTGTGAGGAGAGGAAGGCGAATCGAAAGGGACATGACGCGACAGAGTGGATTTGCCTTCCTTCAATCCCCTTTTCGTTCAGTTCCTGGAAATGGCGGCAGTGAAGTTGATGTTCTTATATTGGTTAAAGAGACGGCGTCAAAATGCACGTCGATATTGGGTTCATAGAATCAATGTACGCCGAGAAACACATGGTGAATATCATCATTTGATGGAGGATGTTCTTACTGATGAAGAAAAATGTGTATCCTACCTGAGAATGAAACCAACTACATTCCAGCTTCTCCTCGAGAAGGTTGGACCTCATATAACAAAGAGGACGACAAATTTTCGGAGACCGTTGTCACCTAAAGAACGTCTGGTCATCACACTAAGGTAAGTTTTCTTCTGTTTGCTTTTATTTTCAATTATGATCATAACAACTCATCCTCACTTATCATGGAAGAATCATCTTCAATCCTAGATCAATGTGCGGACTAACCACTTTTTTGTTTTCCGAATTCCATATCGTACCGCCACTTCTCACAAAATGCCCAAGTAACATTTTTTTTTTTTTTTGGCTTTAATTAATTATTCTTTAACATTAACCCTTTTAGGAATGCTTTTGGTATAGGGGGCGGGGGCTGCTGGGGAACGCCCCGCGGTGTGTGAGCGATATCGAACACACAGCATTGACGTTGTGTTTCCCTTAAGTGGCGGTACGACATGGAATTCCTTCCGGCAAAACTACCCAAATATGCCATTAAAGACGACGGTAAGATACTCTTTCACACAAAGGTAAGATGTTAAACGCAATTTTAATTTTTCTTTATAAAAGAAACAACGTAACACAATTTCATATTAGAATACTGAACAGCCGCAATAGTAGTAGAATGCCTATCAGTATTGATGGTACTGGGAATATCCGGTGACATAACTGTCTGGTGGACAAGTTGTCGACTTTTGGCTCGTTACGTAGTCGTAGTGAGCGCTAGTTCCCGGTTGTGGGTTTGGAGTCAACGGAATGGGAGGAGACTGAACAGTAGGCCTTCTACTTTTTCTAACGTATCCCATCACAAGGGTGTGCATTTCATACTGACACTCCATCTTGTCTTCTGGGCTCAACAGTTTCATCTTGGGGGCGAGGCTTTTAAAAAAAATTAGGTCCTCGTCATTGTAAATGTTATCTTGATCTTGTGATAAGCCCTTGAGAGCTTCAATCATCTCGGCATCTAAATTCACTGTCTGTCGCTCTTGGGGATATCGCGGGCGACGGGAAGGACGTTGGCTTTGGGGTCTTGGGTTGGTCAGACTTTGTGCTTGTGAACATTGTGAATCCTCTTGGCTACCTGCATCTGCTGTTGCAGGTGTACTTGCACTCAAATGTTCTGGGGGGCTGTTTATATTTGACAAAACGAACGAGGAAGCGCTGGCTTGAGATGCCTCTTCAAGGTCTTGAGTATCCTCATTCTCTGAAGAAGATAAATTGCTCTGAGTTTTCCTGTCGACAAGATGTGGCAAAACAAACAGCATATTATCATACAAATACCACCGCTTTCTCTTTCCTCCAGCAGATCCAGATTTTTGGGAAGTCATCTCTCCGTGGGTCTTCCTAAAGTAATCGCGTAGTTTCGTCCAGCGCTTGCGAGCTTCATTTTCTATGTGGATAAAAATAGGGATGGGTGATAGGAACAGACAAAATATTGAAGAGAATAGACCATGTTAGGAAATAAGATAACAAACTTCATCACACAAAGTGTGTATTCATTTTCAAGCTTTAGATGTATTCAATGTATATTTTGAATTTAGAAAGGTAGCATGTATTAACCTCGAAGAACTATAAGCATTCCCTTGTTTCTTTTCCCCAGGTATCTGGCCTCGGGAGAGACCAGTGTATCATTATCTTTTCACTTTCGAGCTGGGGTATCAACAGTAAGAGCAATTACAAAGGAAACATGTAAAGTCATTTGGAAAGTATTGAAACAAGAAGTCATGCCAACGCCAGACAAAGAAATGTGGCTGAAGGTGGCAAATGACTTCTACACAAAATTCAACTTCCCGTTGTGCTTAGGGGCAATCGACGGCAAGCACATACGGATTAAGAAACCAAACAAATCTGGTTCAAAGTTTTATAACCTCAAGGTTTTTTTTTTTCGATTGTCCTCTTGGCTGTTACTGATGCATCTGGCAAATTTGTCACTATAGATGTAGGCTCTTGTGGTGGCAATAGTGACGGCGGAGTTTTTACGCGTTCTAAATTCGGAAGACGTCTGACTGCTGGAAGGTTGGAGCTGCCAGAGGAAACAGTCTTACCAGAAACAGACATCAAAGTCCCTTTTGTTTTTGTGGCAGATGACGCTTTTCCACTCAGAGACCACATCATGAAGCCTTTTCGGCATCGCCAACTTACGGTCGAAAAGGAAATATTTAACTACAGGTTGTCTCGTGCAAGAAACTCAGTAGAATGTTCATTTGGGAAACTTGCCCAAAGGTGGAGGATACTGTTTCGTCAAATAGACGAGCAGCCTGAATCTGTCACGGACATTGTGAAGGCAATCACCATTCTCCACAATTTCATCATGCTTCTAGAGCCTGAGCGATCTACCATTCCAGAAAATGCCATCGACGCTTCAACAAACCCAGAAACCAGCCAGGGTATCGAGACATCCAGCAACAGGGCAACCAAAAATGCGGTTCGAATCCGGGAACAATTTATGCATTACTTCAATTCTGACCGTGGAGCTTTGCCATGGCAGCGGAATATGTGCTTCACAAGAGACTGATTGTTTTATTGGTTCTCTTTTCCTTTTTTTTTTTTTCTACAAGATTTGAAGTCACTTTTGAACACGTAGATAGACAGTTAGACAAATTTGTTAAACGTTTTGGGCTGTCAGATAGAAATGTTTTATTTATTATATTTACCTTTCTTTCTTTCATTCACATTCATTGGAAAAAAAAAAAACACGCTAAAATTAATTTGACAACGTTATTTTCTGGACAAAGAAAAGTTAATTCAAATTTAAATCATAAATCAGGTGAGAGAGAGAGAGAGAGAGAGAGAGAGAGAGAGAGAGAGAGAAAGAGATAGATAGACAGATAGATAGAGAGTGAGAGAGAGAGAGAAATGAAAATAAATTTGTTAATACTTACCAGTACACCCAACTTCTTCTGCAACGTTTTTCCATTCAGCAGTTACATAATTTCCGTTGGAATAGTGCCTGTTTGTCTTGTCGTAAAGGGCAGGTCTTTTTTCAACAGCTGTGATCAACATTTCTTGGTCCATGGTCAATTTACAAAGTCAAAATGATGCCAGACTGCTCACAATGGTACAAGAATAATATACTCAGTGAAATAAGCAAGGCACTGACAACACACGTGGATACTTCAGAGTAGGCCTACACAGTGGTGACATGCGAGGCGAATAAAGGCGAATGAAATTTAAGGACAGACCTTAACTGACGATCCCTCACTTTTTTTTGCAGTATTGAGGGAGTGGGGCGAAAGGGATGAAAGGTGAATCCACTGTGCTGCGCGCAACACATTTCTTGTTGTCTAGAAAAGACATTCGCTAAAAAAAGGGATGGGAGGCGGATACCCCTCAAAAAGGTGGGGGAAGGTGAATCTACTGTGTTTGCACACTTACTCAGAGAAAACGTATTTTAAACGCGTCATGCTATCGGATCTACAATTTGGATCAAGCAGCCTGGCGAGTTTATTATTCAATTATTATCGCATTTTTAAAAAAAAACGTCAAAGATTATAAGCTCTTTTCGGGTTTATGTACATATAAGCACAGTTCCGTATGCGACAACGTTGTGTGCCAGATTTCAAATGGGTCCATTCAGCAGTTTCCAGTCCATAAGCCCATTGTGAGTGTTCTTACAATTTTAAAATATAGATTTAGTTTGAAGGAAAAGTCTTCCCTTGAAATATTATTGGTCAGCACCTCGTCCATTGCAGCACAGATTTCGTGGATTATCAGTGAAAGTACTGATTGGGAAACTCGTGCTGAGAATCTGAGAGCTGGGAATTTCCTACCCCTGGCAAGGTAACGACGAGTTCTTTTGTCTAGCAATCAAGGACGAGACGAGTGATGTACATATGCCTCTTGGTCCATCCACATAAAGTTATTGATATCCTCAGGAAATCCATAATCTCTCATAAAATATTCGTAAATGGATGCGCATTTATTCTTTAAAAAAAAAAAAAAGAAACAAACAAAGAAAAGTCTTTCGACCATAAACGACGTTTCTTCTTTTATTCTTCAAAAACAACATAAACTGCTAAGATGTCATCCATCACTTTATCATCCATCATGGCTCTGGGCACAAATGGCTGGATTTCAACTTGTCCGATCCGGTCGCCTTCAGTTCGCCGTCAGTTTGATCGTTACGTGTAATAGCTGACTTCGTCGTCCGGCGGACTGCCGGCTGACTGACGGTCGACTGAAGCCAAAACCGGTCCGGCGCCGGTCCGGTTCGACTGAACGTGTAATACCCCTTTAAGTGTACCTAACAATTAAGGAAAAAAAAAAAGGATTTGAACCATAGTGTTATAGTTATCATATACTATTGATTTACAAATTTTGGCAATGGTAAATTATAATGTTTTATCTCTTTACTTAGTAAGTTAGTAAATCTAGACGCCTTTCCCAATCATTTTCGAACTGATGCGCTGTAAGTGTAATCCTAACAATCGTCCCTGAACCCAACCATAGCTACCCACACGGCACATATCCCTCTGTCTCTTTCTTACGTCATGCTTTGGGGGATGAACTCAAGAGTGATGTCATCTGATTATTTTAAAGCCCTTATGGTGGAACATGTCAAATAGATTAGAAGGCGCAATGGCTCTGTGGTTCGGCGTCTGCTTCAGGGGATGAAAGGAACTCACGTCTGTGAGGTTGCAAGTTCTGCACGACTCGCGGGTCCTCTCATCGGGGGATGGAAGGACACGAAGATCGAAAGACATGCATTGTTTCAGTGACTTAACTGTTTCCTGGCTTCTTCTGGGTAGGGAAGCCCGACGTCTAGCTCTCTCAGATAAGGGTGAATATATTTCGGAGGTCCCATATGTATGTTACGCATGTTAAAGAACCCTTGGCAGTTTAATATCGATGGAAGTGTAGGCTGAGTGCCGCTGTCCGGGCAAAATTTCCAAATTTCAATTTTACCCACAAATTTCTAAGCAAAAATTGGCAATTTCTGAGAGCCGAGATAATCCTACTTTCTTTGGACTGAAAGGCTTGAGAAAGAAAAAGGTCTAATGGAATTGGCCTGAATGTTCGACTCTACGTCGATAATCGTATTGTAACTCTCATGCAAAAACAAATGAAACATTTCACATTAGCTGAAGAATATTCATCTTTGGATAAGGAAAATTTGCTATCTTTCCCCATCTGCGAATACTAGACAAACAAGGTTACTCTGTTTAAATTATCTTGGGTATCTTCTCCACGTGATGCTTTATTCTGTGAGAGTAAGGCGTTCGACCTAGCGCTGATACTTGACGGGGGAACATAGCCATAAACGCAAGAATTCGATTAAAAATGTATGTGATTTTATGTGTTTTTTTTTTACAAGATAGGAACAAAAAGATCGTGGGATCCAAAAGTGCTTTCACCAAAAGCTCCGCAACAAAAGAAAACTCCAGTGACGAATGTGGCTGATATAACTCCAACACTGATCAATATTGGTAGAAAGAGGAACAGGACATGAACATTCATATCAATTTTCTCACATTTTAAAGTAAAGTTCCAGTATGGGTCAAAACTTTGCGTTGTTCTTTACTTCTCAGGCTTAGCAATCAAACACGGTCTTAAAGAAATAACAGGAAGTTTTAAAATAATTAAGATAGTATCCACTTTTTCAATCTCGTGGAATATGTTGAATCATTGCTCAAGACTCAGCATCTTTCTTATTCACACTGGCGCTGATTCCATGGTATACATCTTTCATGCTGGTGATGCCCTCTTCCTTTTCTTTTTTTCTTTCTTTTTATAAACAACTGTGTCGTGGTGGCTTGTAATAAGGTTATGACGTTATATTCCCTGCCTCAGCTCCACTCTAATGATGGTATTCAAACTTAGAACTAAAATCACTTGTTTGACCAAACATTTGCGTATATTGCTCACAGTGATGTCACAATACTCTTTGAGTGAGCCAAGATAAACTTTCAGTGAGGTCTTTTCAAATAGCAGACACCCATAAACTCCTGCAACAGTGACAACACGTGCCCTCAGCGGAAGAATGCTGAAATTATTGAAGTACAAAAATGCGGCAAGACTGAACTGTTAAAATACAATTAGTTTACACGCCATGAAATATAATGATTAAATTGAGAAATATATTTAATTATTAAAATTTGTTAAACCGTATCGTCCTAGAAGCAACTTGTCCACAGCCCATCACTTTGCCACCTGAGGCCACCACACAAAAAGTTTGAGATGTTAGTAGATAATGGGTTGGCCGCGGAGAAAGTTCAAACCATCGATAGATTTTATTTATTTACGAACACGCAATCAGTAATGTCTAGAAAAGATGGAAATCAACAAGATCATGTTCTTGACATTTTCCACATCCTTGTTAGGTTTATCAACCTCACCAGATTTAATAATATAAATTCTTTCCTCAAAGAGTGAGGACACGTTTTACGTCCTACCTTGCTGTTTGGTGGCACTAAAACAACTGCCAGTCTCTTGTGTACTGCATGCAAATATGGGAGCTGAAGTTCATCGATTTGGTACTGCCTAACACCCATATCAAACAAAAGTTAACTTTAGCCTTATAAGACGAATGTGGTGGGGGGGGGGGACTGGACACCCTGGCGGTGGCTTTTAGAATATTTTAATACATAAACAGTTCATTCGTCATCAAATTCAAAATGTTAAATAAAACTGACAGCCCGAACGGCTTCCATGACAACACCGCCATTTTTGATTTTGGCTTCTCTGAAATGGGTGTCTCTGAAATCAATCTTGTCCGCCAAATATCAATAGAACATAACGCAACTTTGTCAAGTTGATTTTTAGCATATTATACATATTTTCAGCTCTTCTTGTGCACACTTTTGTTCATATTTTTTCCCACATTTTCCTCCTACCTCATATCATCATAACACTCCCATTATGGTCACGTCCTGGTTCTCGAGGATCTAGTTGTGGTGTCCATAGCTGTGCTTTGGAGAAGAGAAATAGAAGACTTCTTATCTTTTTTGGGGAGGTGGTAGTTTATTTTAGAGCATCTGGTGAAAGCTTACTCTAGTATTCGTATTTCGTCTCAAGTGATCACTCGATTCCAGGCATTGGAACTCAAGATATTGCAAGAAGAGATTTAGTCAATAGTTCTATGCATCCTTTGACTGTGTCGGGTCAAACAGTGGTGATCTACCACTGCATGTTGCAGCCAGAGGGAGCCAAATCCTGGCAGACAGTAGATCGTGGGTCAAATATGTTAAATAGCTTTTGTAGTACTAATTTTATAATCAGAAAAGGCAGAACTTTTGAGAGAAAACAAACATCAAAAGTCCATTTTTTGTTTGTTTGTTCTGTTTTATCGAAACCATATTTCAGGATTTGTGTTCCCCCCCCCCCTTCCCTTCCTGCTACTCCCACCTGCCTGCTTCCATTCATTCATGAAAAGGTAGTCATATATGTTTTAATCTGATCATTCATCTTCCACACTTTGGCCATATTAATTACAAGCACAACACCTTCATTACAGTCACTAAAATATCCTGAGTTCCAAGTTTCAATTGGTATTTTTGCTGTGAAAAGACCAAAGAGATGATGATAATCGATACTTTGCATGCGAAGATAAATAGGAAGGTCCCGTTAGGGATGGCGGCACCCCCTTTGATGACTGATTAGGCCAATCCTTGAAATACATGACAAAATTGACAATTGGAAAGAGATTTACAAATAAATTCTGAACATAAGCTAATTTAGCGTAGTCTTTAACAAATTTTGCAGAAACTTTCTTTGCAATCCCCCCAGTGGACACTATTTTCATTGATTTACATTCACTATGTGCTTTACCTATTCCACACCTACCGTATTCTTGCATAACTGGTGCCAATATTTACCAAAGAGAAAGAGAGAGAGAGAGAGAGAGAGAGAGAGAGAGAGAGAGAGAACACATGTTCTGTCAGAGGATTGGGTAAATAATCCGGAAAAGTTTAAAATGAGTTCAGTCATGTCAGACTCTTGTTACGTTTCGAGCCGAGAGCAGTCCTGTTTAGCTTGTTGATACCACGGGGCCCAGGGCGAGCGAAGAGTGCGTCGACCATTTTGGCATGGAACTTTATTGTTTCATGTGGCATCCGTGCAATATGTAATAGAGCCCACAGAATGTTCTAAACTGTTCAACTGTTGAATGTTTAAAATAAAGCTACTAATTATCAAAATCTGGCTCTAGAGAAGTGGAGAGTCGATAGGTTAGGGCGAGTGTTCGAGTTACCTGTGTCCGGATCATGTCAGATAGTATAAACTTCAAACAAAATGGCCAGTTTTATATCAAGAAAAATAAAAATCAACCATTAGTAGATCACATTGTAATATAGTGTCATATAATGTAAAGTAGTATAGTGTAATGGAGTGTGTAGAGTAGTGTAGCATGGTGTAATGTAGCATAGCGTAGTGGTGTTGTGTAGTGTGGTGTGGTGTGGTGTAGTGTAGTGTAGTGTAGTGTAGTGAGATGTTCCAAAACCTGCAAAACAAACCGAATAAACTCAGGATAGGCTATATTTAATTGTGGCAAACATATTAACGGCTTCATTGATCTGCTACGCCTACGCATCCTCTTTGTCCACAGACATTTTTTTTTAAATGGCTTTCCACACAATCACTTTATTCATGAATATGGAACCATTCAAATGGAATCCAGCAGGAAAGCGCTTTTGAAATCAATGAAACGGTCCGATTAACATCGCCCAGGTCAGGACCTTTCAGTCACAATAATGAGTCCTAGTTTTCTATGCTTGCCTGAGAGAGACCTAGATTTACTGGGAACTGCTGTTTAATCTACATAATTCATGATCCCCAACTAATATTGTCCATCGAGGTAGACAGAGAGGTCTCCTGAAAGCCGAATAAATAATAGATGAAAAGCTCAATCAGTGAGTTATACAAACAAATCTTTCAGTCATGATTTTGCGCGAGAATGATCCTTTCCCACCCCACCCCTCCCTCTCCCTCATTACAGCCCACGTTATTTTGCAAATTCTTTTCTATGTTGCAGTAGCCACTGTATTGATATTCAACCAAATGGAATTCAGATCTTGTTAGCAAAGTCAGTGAATTGGTGTTGATTAGAGAATACAAATAAGGCTCGACATCTTGATAATAAAGTCACACGTTGTGTTTCGGCGGAATTACAATTAACTTAGCAAGTATGCTTTAGCCGATGAGTACAAAAAGAGGATTTTTTACTTGAGGACAAAACTATTTAACCACACCAAATATGATCCGGAATCGGTTTTATTTTGGACGGTGCCTTCCCATTTTTCTAGTCTTTTTTAAATTACAATAAATGGTACTTACATAATATATTGGTTTTTAAAGCAATATAGAGACAAACGCAAGTACAGTGCAGCTTATAGCTGTTTTGCACTTTGTCATTACCGGACAAAGTCATTCACACAACAACACTCTCAGCTTCCTGGGAAGTACACATTGCTGCTGTCTGTCTCTGCGCTCATACTTATCAACCTAGCAATAACAATCCAGTAGTCTGTTATCTATTGTCAGCCATTAAGACCAAGGGATTTTTTTCCACAATGTTGTTCAATCGGCTACAGTATCTTTCAACTCCTCGGTCTTGCAAGGAAAATGAAAATATCCCGGATTAGTTTTGATCTACATTTTTGTGGTT
Organism: Peronia verruculata; assembly: GCA_038406235.1. Lineage (NCBI taxonomy): Eukaryota > Metazoa > Mollusca > Gastropoda > Systellommatophora > Onchidiidae > Peronia > Peronia verruculata. The sequence continues at coordinate 10,712 of JBCAUA010055399.1, forward strand.
CACATAATTTCATCCTCAAATCAAAAATTGGCTAAAAGGTATTTTGAACTCTATGCCCCTAGTCTATTTATAATATATCTGATATGAAGTATATCACTCTGGAAAGATGCTCACGAAGAGACAAACTAAAGATGATAGCCGTTCACCAAGTTCCCTGCGGTCTAGATTTCTGCTACTGACTAATGATAGACCAAGGAGCTTATGCTGCCTGGGATAGACCAATACGTTAATCACTTGCTGTGGTTAAAATTAACATGGCAATTTCTCTTAGGAGAAACTATAGAATGCTTAAAAAGATCAGAGAAGAGGATCTTGAATGATTACAAGTGTAATCTCTAAAAATTAAAAAAAAAAAAAAAATCGACTCTCAGACATGAAATCAAACAGCCAAATAGAGATCTTCCCATTCAGGCCTGGCTCCAATGGTCTGTTTACATTTGAAAAAGAACATACGGCCACAAAAGAGCGAAGATGACAACTCAAACACAAAGCGAGAAGACTCAAAGCAGCACAATTACATCTTCTGTGCCTGCATAAACTACCAAAAGACTATACCCGTCACAAGTCGATAGATTCAATAAGAATAATCATTGCAGAAGAAGGTGACTCTCAATTGCCTTAAACTTAGTCCATCTTTAAACTTTCACTAAAAGGCAGAAAAAAGAACAACCAAAAAAAAAAAAAAACCGAGATAAAATTCTGATGCAAGAAACTGACAATAATTTGTCTTCAAGTCTTTCATAAGATGAAGTTCACAGATTCTGTACATTAAGGGGGGC
>JBCAUA010055410.1:0-11489 GCA_038406235.1 Peronia verruculata
CTGAGAAAAAAAAAAAAAAAAAATGGGAAAAAAAAAAGCCCCCCCCCCCCCCCCCCACAGCCTCACAACAAAGTTTGATCCTGTCCTTATTCAAGTGCGAAAAAGTGTAACTGACTCAGAACTGATAGTTGAGCGAAGGTCGTTGTGCCCTCATTCTGCAATATGATTTGTACTGTGCTATAGATCTAGATCTAATTTTTTATTATCTTTCCGATGACCATAGGCCATCAGTGTAAGTCAACCCTTATAGGATGCGAGCATAGTGTTTTAGACTATTTCCATCAGATTGGTGTATTCAGTACCCTGGTGTCAGACAATGTAACGCACTTTTGACTGTGGGTATTCTTATTTTGATTTGTGCCACATCAGTGTGATTCTTTGTCCGGTGCCACAAAGACACAGACTTCTGAGGATGTGAAATTTATAGCAGAGAGTGACATTACTGCTTAACTCTTTCTGAATCTCATTGATTTTGCGAATTTTGAAATTGTCCGCTTTTTATTAGCAAAGATCAAGGTCAACTGAGATTGTTACAATTATTTGTTAGATGTACCAGATCTGATGTCGATATTTGTGTTGTTCCTCGTGAAATACGGCTGTATTTGTTCACGCAATGAAATCAGCATACTCGGAGATGTAAAATAAATATAGTCTTTACTTCGTCAACGCACGTGAGTCGCACTGATTTACACAAGTGTTATTACTTTTGGTTTCTGTTGGCAAAATATTTGACGCAGAGCAAAAACAAAATAAAATAAAACAAACAACTACTAAAATAAATAAAATAGATGTAAATATATAAATAAAAAGAGAAAAGACGGCAGGGGGCAGGGGATCAGAGAGTAAATGTTTTCTCTTCTTGTTGGTATGTATGTGTCTGTGTATACATGTATTTATGAGTGTTTTGCACTTTTTTTTTTTTTTTTTGTTAAATTCAACCTTCTAAAATAGGACAGCTTTTGAAAACACAATGACTCTACAGTTCTATGACAGATGAATCTCCACAATCTTTTAATACAATCATTTATGGTTTTTGACAACAAACCTGCTTTAAAAGTTATGTGCTCGAATGGTTTTGCTTTTTTTTTTTTTTTTAATGTTTTCTCATATAAAATACTCATGTTCTCAGCATTTGAAGCCATTCACTATAGAAGATGCTGGTTTGTAGAAGTTTGTGCAAAAACAAAGATGACTGAAATTCGTTTGGAAGAAAATGGCAAATAGCCATCAATTTATACTATGCTGATCCAAAACCCCAGTGAAATTCTAAAGAAATCATTCCTAATTCGAACATCGTATGGACGATTAATTAAAAAAGGGCCATTCAGCAAACCAATTAAATCCAAACTAGTAGACGGTTACTATCTCGTGACATGTTGATTTAGAGATCGAAAGAAACTCCGGGAGTTAAAATTAAATGTGAATCGTTAAAAAAAACAAAAAAACTTGAACTGTTTCCAAGAGAAGTAAAACTCTTTTATGGGAGTAGCGTACTATTTTGGATTTTGGCCATTTTCTTTTTACCTCACAAAGTCTGAAAATAACTCAAACCTTGAGTGAATTCCAAATGATGACGCAAACTACTAACGTCAGAAATGGGCATGAAGTTGGTGTGGATTTCAGATGCATGTTCAGTGCTAGATCTATATATCATTTTTAATTACTTCACAAATTCTTTGTACTAACGCACAGTAAGTTAACAAAGGAGCTGCTGTGCTTCAAGGATATCGGATGAGTTATTGTTTGTTTGTCTGTTTGTTTGTTTGCTTATGGAGTTTTCTTGCTGAGTTAAAGATATTTTCTCTGAATGAATTAGAAAACGTGCTGTGTTTCAAGAAGATCAATTGTTTTAGTTCTTCCATTTCCTTCAGTGAAGATTCTTCCAAAGAAATCACGAGTGTCTTTCTCCCAATCCTATAACCTTTAGAAGTGTTTGAGATAACTTCCCGCTGGAGGCTGAAAAGCGACAGTATACACTATATACAAATATATAGCCCTATTACATCCCTTCTTCGAGTAACTGCCAATTCTGAACAGTGATGTAATTGTACCACATTACGGAAATGACAGCCATCGTGGGAGATTTGTTTTTCTTTTTTAAATATACATCAAACCGATACTGTTCGATCACCGTCAGAGTGTATGTCAAGCTTGCACACCTCAAAAGTAGTTACCGGGGGGGGGGGGGGTTGTTGTTTTAGATGTTATGGGAAGGGACGCGGAAGAAAAATAACAATGGCTATTCTGTCGAGCGTACAATTCGGATCAAACACCCTCGCGAATTTACCATTCAATCATTGTCGCCTTTTTAGTAAGCTTTTCTTGCTTAAGTAGAAACACAGATCTTTATGCAACAGTTATGTGTGCCGAATTTCAGACGGATACATTCAACAGTTTTCGAGTCCACAAGTCGTTTGTGGGTTTTGTTGCAGACATATAGTATAGATGGGACCGAAGTTATAGTGACAACGTCCGTCTCACTACCTTCAAACTGAAGGACGACAAAAAAATAATAATAATAATAATATTGGCTCGGCCAAGGTTTTCCTGTCCACCAAAATATGTTATTCTTGGTACATCTGTGCTACTAAGTCCAGCCACCTGATATCAAAATGGAGATAGTATTAGTAATAACTGTTATCTTTTGAATAAAGCATTGAACGGAAGGAAGGTCATTTAATCGTCAAAAATGTAACCAGTTGCATTTCAGTCTGACACTCTCTTAACACTAGGATGTACTCCAATTACATCCTCTTTCGTGTCTTCATTTTTCATATATTTTGACAGTCCCTTAATTTCAGTCCTTCACTTTGATGAACACTACATGTTCGGCGTGACACTCGAGCACTTTCTATTAACATTTTTAGGTTAAGTATGATTGCTTTAGAGCAGTATATAATGTTTGCTGATCTCATCTTTTGGACGTTTGCCATTGGTAATTTGGAGATGCCATCATCAGAAGTGGCAACAAATAAAGCTTTCCTTTTTTTTTTTTTATTCCACAACCACAATCGCCAAGTGACGCTGGAGGTCTTGAATTCTACATCAGTAAATTAGTTTTCTTTCTAGCTTATCTTTTCTTTCACTTAACCGATCATCCATTTTTCGGTCCGTCCGTCCATCCAAACATCCATCCATCCACTCACCCACTCACCCATACATCCATTCATCCATCTATCCATCCATCCATCCATAGCTTGCTAAGCTATCAAGTTTTGTTTGCCTTCCTAGGCAATAGGTTGATCCACACACCCATCCATCCATCCATGCATCCATCCATTCATCCATCTACCCATCCATGCATCCACCCGTGCACCCACCCACCCATCCATTCATCTATCCATCCATTCATCCATCTATCCATCCATCCGTCGGCGTCCGTCTGTCCATCCGTCCTTTCATCTTTCCCTGGGTGTTTCCATTGACTTAAAGTCACATTTAAATCTTTTCGGATTCGTGCACAGACCTTAGTTTATTTGTTTATTTGCTTGTTTCTAGACAAATTGTGAAGAATAGAAGACCGCTGAGTTGTGTATTCGATGATAACCTACCAGCCCGTCTTATGTCTTACTTCTAATAGATTCAGATATGAAATGTTTTGAAATTCACAACCAAAATGTCGTCATCCGACGAGACTGCTACGCTATCAAGTTTTGTTTGCCTTCCTAGACAATAGGTTAATCCAGGATTTTGAGGTTTGCTATTGTCATTTGAACCAATCGGGTGAATTCTAATCTGTCTTTAATCATTATGACATTTGTCAATTGTTGTAAGTTAGATGGGTAAAGATTTGTAAGTCTTGTTATCTCTGTCTTGTACTTTTGCCAAGACGCTACCTACATACCGTGGGAATCGTAGATTCTAGTGGGGATGTTGCAATGGATGACAGACGTAAGGGAAATGAAAAAACAAAAATAACAGTATCATCGACAACAACAAGGACACCGATCAATCGTTTATTAATGGATTTCACGAAACTTTCGTGAGACCTTTTTGTATATTGGACATGACTTAGTATATATGATATGTAGCTTGTTTTGTTTGTCAAACTCAGTGATACTGTTTTGTTAACCTTTGCTGTTATTGCTGCTACTGTTGTTGTTGTTGTTGTTGTTCTTCTTCTTCTTCTTCATTTTCTTCTTGTTTCTTGTTGTTCTTATGTTAGTTGTTGTTGCTGTTGTTTTTACTCCGGATTGTGTACAAACTATACTACGTTCCATGAGATAACCAGAAGTACGGTCAACAACATATCAGTATTGTATGCAGAGTGGCCCAAGGTCTTGCTGTTGTATCCAGCCCTTATTCCCTGAGCATCGTAGAGATATAAGTGGCCATCCGTTACTTACCTGAGCAGGACAGGTGTATAACGTTTGGGAAAGGGGAGAGAGGGGCTTGTCTGGACCTGTGCCATGGGCTAATGCTGAAGACTGTACCAGGAGAGAGAAATAGACAGAAAAACAAAAACAAAACAAAGACCACGGCGGCGTTTGTTTCCTTTCCCTTTGCCCATTGTGCCAGATCTGTTCCATGACCTACTAACCAGTGAGGCTCTCTGAGCGCACCTGTTGCCCACTTTCTATCAACAAATCACGTCTTTAATTGGGAAAACAAAAGAGTGGGGATAAGCGAAGTTCAAGATGAAAAGAAACGAAATGGGAATAGAGGGGAGAGGAGAAAGTGATTGAAGAATCACCAGGTAACTAGGCAAGGTTCCCTATTATAAGCCGAATACCTGACAAATGAATTGTGTGAAATCCAATTGGAAAACATATAATAAAGTTTTCCCCGCCACAGTCCGTGGCAAGCAGTTCCCTGTTTTCTAGACGAGTACCTGGTGAAGAGCAAATGGCTTACTTTTCACCGAAGTATCGTATTTTTTATGTTTTAACCAGTGGACTGTCATTCCCCCCCCCCCCCTTGATAATATCATTACCACCATATGGAAGCGATTTGGTATTCTTACAATATAATCTTAAACCTACCGCTTTCGACCCAGTTACCAACATGAGAGGTCAGGCAACTGATGTACACGTGTTTCTTGTTCAGTATTGAGCAAGGTAATCCTGGTATGTTTGGGAGAAATGACTTTTTACTCTAGCAAATGAGAGAGAAAAACGGACAATGTGATACGTCAGGACAGCAGCTGCAGAAAACTTTAAAATCACCCGAAGCAGACAATTTTGATGCTTCCTTTTCATAATTCGTGATAATGGAGACAACTTATCGAGGAAATGCCGATAAAGAGGAGACAATTTATGTCATTATGCATCCTGTAGGCCTACTGAAGAAGTAGTATTAGTTCAGATGAAATCCGCCAAGTGATGGACAGTTATGTAAGCTAATCATGTATTTTCAAATCTCCGTGCATGTTCCTATTGTTTCTCTCAGAAATAGCTTGGGCGGAAAGAACATAATCTTTTCATAGCTAAGATATAGTACAGCGTGTTCATTCCGACTTTGATGCCTGATCGGTTGTCGTTGATCAAAGCCAAAGATTCATTTTTTCCTCTTTCTTTTTTATGTCTTCATAAAACAGACAGTTCCAATTTTTGCAATGATTTCGCAACATTTCAGTTAATTGAATCCTGCAGACGAATTTTTCAAGTTAGGAATCAACGCTGGAAAAACAGGAGAGACATGGCGAAAACAAAAATGTCAGCGAAAGCAAGACCAATAAAGAAATAAAACCAAAAAGGAAGTTACCAAAAAAGAAATACTGAAAATCCAATTAACATTTCGTCTGTAGAGCTCCTTCTCTTTGCAATATATTCGCTTGTCGAAGGTGTTTTTTTAATGGTCATCACCTAATATCTGAATGACAGAGTCTTATTACGAGTACGTCAAAATTATAACGCAATCTTCAGTTCAACCATATAATTGCAAGAACTGGAACTATTAGAAGTTTCAGCCGTCATTTCAAACTTTTGGTTAGAGCCACTACTGTAAGATTAATTCCGTGAAAATCGCAATGTTGGCCATAAATAGAATTGTCAATACCAAAAAAAGATTTGCTGATTTGTGTACGGCAGAGATAACTCAGTTCATGAATAGATGGAGTGAACGAATTAATGATCCCTTTATGCCTTTTATGTTTTTGACATCTTATATAAACAATATGTGATTGAACAGACATATATGTGCATCTTTAAAACAAAAAAACACTGATTTGCTTTATTTTCATCTTCATTTATCAGTCCTGTATTTTTTTTTTTTTTTCATTTATTGTTATTATTATTGTTTCTTATTGCGGATTGTGGCTGACAGCATGCTGCAGATAGAAATGACGTACCCAGTGCACTCCAGTTCTGAGAAAGACATTTTCACCGCTTAGCCATGACATATATTGACTTTGTGAACATTCCCAAGCGTGTGTGTTCAAGCAGTGCACTACTGCAAACAGAGATTCATATTCTATGTTGCGTAAGCACTAGATTCTTTACTTTGCATCCAATCACGATCGTAGTTTTGCCCGTAGTGTGCTTCTGACCAATCAAGAAACAGTTGCTATGGCAATGACGGACGCCATGGACGAGGTGGACTATCCCACCGTGGATTTTAACCAATTGGAAGACAGCAGCTCGAACTTTGACAGCTATAACGCCAGTCTGAAGCGCCACCCATCCTGGATGACAGAAGGACATTTCATCTACCATCTTTTCAGAGATATGGACGGAAAGCTAGGATTTGTCAAAGATGTTCATGGCGAGCCGATCTGTTCTCCCAGGTAAGTGAACTTAGTGGCGGTTAATTGGTGTTCACCACAATATTTTTCTGTTCTTTGCTTTGACTTGATGCTGTGACTGAGTAATAAAATAAGCCTGCACCGTTGTGATTGTGAAATTTTGAGGAATCAATGCCATTGATGTCTGTTTGCCTTTTATTATCCATGTAAATCTTTTCTGCATTGTTATTGGTTTATAATAGTTGAGGGCCTGGTGACATGATGAATGGATGGTTTGATGGCTTGATAGTTGGATGGATGGGTGGATGGATGGGTGGATGGATGGATGGATGGATGAATGGATGGAGGGAAGGAAGGAGGAAGGGAGGGAGGAATGGATGAATAAATGGAAGTGGAGACACAAACTCGTCTCTATGACAGCCCACAAAAACATTTCCAAATAACAGCGCAAGTGCTCTTTCTTCTCAATCAGCCCCAAGTGCAACTTCGCTACTAAATCTCTCACAGGAATCTCCCGAAATCTAATTAGAGCTGTGCTTGCTCCTGGTTCCTCCTTAGGAAATTACGTGAGCTGTGCCAATACGAGATGGTTGCTCACCCACGGCGCTTGGAGGCCCTGAAGTTGAACTCCCTGCCCTCTGACCTTTATCCGTGTTTGCTGTCCGAGGCCATCTTCCAGCGGCAGCTCAAAGCAATAACCTACCTGGTCTCCACCTGGCCATTTGCTTTGTTGCACGTGCAGGTATGTAGCAGACAGAGAGTGTGTGAGACAGAGCGAGAGACAGAAAGAGGTGGGATGGGAGTACATCATATTCTTAGGATTGAAGTTGAAGGTCTGTATGAATGGATGAAGAGATGGACAGACGGATCGACGGATTAATTAATGGATGGACGGAAGGATGGATGGATGGATGGAGGGATGGATCGATGGATGGATGGATGGAAGGTTGAATGGATGAATGGATGGATGGATGGATGGATGGATTGATGGATGGATGGATGGATGGATGGATGGGTGGGTGGAAGTAAACAATAAGATGTATTTTCTTTTTTATAAATAAACTATTCGTATTCGTGAGCATTTGTATTCGATATAGTATAAGGGTTACCAAGATAGATACCCTAGCCTAGGAAGGTTGAGAGAACTGAAACTGAGATGAGACATGTGGAAGAGAGTGACTGGGAAAGAACAGAGGGAATGGAATGGAAAAGTAAAGATTGGAAGAAGAAACCATGAAGGAGAAAGAAGGGGAGAAGTGGGGAGATTTATAACAGACAGGGAAACAAAAGAAGAAAGCTAATTCAAAAAGAAAGGTGAGAGCTGGCAAGATGGAAAAGGGAGAATCATGTAAAAAAAAAAAAAAACATGAAGAAGAAAGGAAGGATGGTTGGTAATGGATGAAGAAGGCAAGATAAGGGAGGAAAGACATGGGGAGACTGATGGAAGAAGGGGAGGGAACAAAGAAAATGGAAAATGTATCCGCTGGTAAAGGAAAAAGGGAGAAAAAGGGAAAGGACAACAGAGGGAGAGAAGAAGAAGAGAGAAAGGGAGAAAGGTCAGGAGAAGAGGAAGGGGAGGAACAAAAAAAAAGTGAGAGATAAAGCCGAGAGAAGCAAAATCAGAGGAAGAAAGAAAGAAGGAAAAGAGAAACAGATGACCAAAACAGAGGCTAGTTGGAGAGAATGTTAGAGGGGGGGAGGGGGAGGGCTAGAAAATTAGTATTTGTTTCGTATGAGGGAAGATTTAGGTCAGAAGGAAGAGGGGATATAATAAGTAACGGATGGATGAATTCAAAGCTGTTATGAAATAGGGGTGCGATGGGAGAGGAGAGGGATAGTCAGAGAAAGGATGAAAGTGGGGCAGAGAGAAAAGATGGAGCTGAAGAAGAAAAGGAACCAAAGAGGATAAAGAGAGATGAGATAGAGAGAAGATGACAGAAAAAGGAATGGGAAATATAAAGAGGAAGATAAATAAAAGTAAAAGATGTAATAACAGGAAGACTCACTTAGTGATGAAAAAAAGAATTACTATAAAGATGAGATTAAACCAATGGATGGAGAGAAGTTCAGATGAAGGATGATTGGGAACAGATAAAGAGCAAATAAAAGACCCTGAGGAAATGAAAAAAGTTAAGGGGGAGGAAATGTGAACATTTGTAGATTAAAAGATGTTATCATTGACCAGTTTGTTAGTTTCTGTAAGTATGGCCTTCTTCTTCTGCTCTGCTTATTAAAATATTGATAAATCTGTGTGCTTGGGGAGGGTGGGGGGGATTGTATGTATGGTAAGTGTGTGTTTATGTGCATATCTTAATCTAATTGCGAATTCATCTTTCTTGTCTTTAAACCCTCTTTCCCGATCCCCGTCACTGATACTTGTTTGGTATCATAGGCTTACACTGTATGAGGATTATTGCAACACATTAATGGAGGGCTACTATTACTTTCTGAATAACACAGGTCTTTACTTATCATTTTGAGATTTTATCTTCCCACAGAGTCTTATTCCCAAAGAGGAGCTGCTGTGCAGTGATTATCTGACTGTGCCATCAGAGAATGGCGAATGCATGTCACTGATGGACAGTTTTTCCATGGGTCTCCTAGGCCTGAAACCTCACTCTAAACTCAAGTGTGTTAACTTCACTGGCTTCAGACATGGTAAGCTTTGGTGTCACAGTGTACGGGTTTGAAAAACATATGGGGGGGGGGGGGGGGGGGGGGTTGGAGGGGTTTTACCCTGCTTGGGATCCCGCGAATATTATTACCTCTATTATGACTCATATAGCTCATGTATTAGTTGATTTTACTTTTATTCTGCATGTTTTGTTTCTTACATTGCTTGCTTTCTTGTGTCTCCCCTCTGTCTTTTTCTCCTCTCTCTCTTCTCTTCTTTCTCTCTCTCTTCTCTCTTCTTTCTTTCTCTCCATGTCTCATTTTTACCAAGTATGTGTTCTTTAGTTTACATGTCATTGTGTAGTGTAATGTGTGTTTGCGGGCATTCGTGCATTGGTGCACATTTAGAAGAGAACTTGATAATGCTATTACAGTGTCACAACTACACTGGTCATATTGGTTGCTGTTGGTGGTTGGAGAAATATTACACACTGGAAAGAAAACAAGGAGAAAGAAAGAAAGACAGGAAAGGAAGAACGAAAAAGGTTCATGTATATTTTATGTGTAATTCTCTTATTCTTGCAGGAGTTGCTACTTTTAAAAACTTTGTTTCTACATTTGTGAATAAATTTCAGGATTGACACATACTAATTTTTAACTAGCAATAAGAACATAATGTGTGGTATAAAATATGTAATGTTACTGACTATGTCTTTCAGATCGTCGCCTGTGTAGAGAACTTCTGCGTCTTCCTATCCTGTGGATGAAACCAGTTGATAGACAAGCTGGCTATCTGCATTGTACATTGAGGAAGACATTAGGTAAGGGAAATTCATCATCTATATAGGGATTTCTAGCCTTAGATGTCTGGGATCTTCAGCCATTCTGTAAGAGATGCAGCCTACCTATCAAAGCTGCGTATCTCTTGCAGCTAGGACAAAATAAATGTGGTCTGATATGAATGTTTTTGTATTTCAGAAATGGTGAAGAACATTCTCACCTCTGAGTAAGAAAAAAATTGCTCTTATGGTGTATATTCCAAATATATTAGGATATTGTGAGATGAATATACAGATTTAAGATACATGTATACAGATTTATGTACAAAACTGTTAATTTTTGGCCAATTTTTTTCCTGATTTTGCTGGTGCTGAGAGGTCATGACCTGTCTCTAAAAATAGCAGTATCTCTGGTTACAGTCCAACAAGCTCAGATCTTTTTTATTTTAATTAAGATTTTAGGTGACACACCAAACTCAGTTTGGAGGAAAATCGACACATGGCTCATTTTGATTGACTTCAAGACATATTAACACACACTTGCATTTATAAACGAACATCTGCTTAGCATGGAGAGAGTGAGAGATAGGAAGAGAGAGTGAGAGTAGGTGTTATGGGAGAGCAAGACACAGAGTTAAATAAAATGTATTTTATTATGGAATAAAAGTAATTGAAGGAAGGTTGAGAGGAAAGGCAGAAGGAAAAGTCTCTATCATGGGCCCCTTCTGGGCATATGACGTTATCACTGGCAAAAAATCTGTGGAGATGCTGATTGAAAATTATGCACGAAACATTTTCTTTCTCCATCAATCTCATTATTCAACCACAGTATTGCACCTCTTTCAGTTTGCAAGTAGATCATATAGCGATCTCATTAATATAAATGTAAGATTATGACCAATGAGCATTTTAACTTTGTTCTATGTGCCCCTACAGGATTGTTGCCCATGGGCACTCTTGAGTTTATCCATAATATGAAGTTCAGACCAAAAAAGTTATAGAGCCCTGGTTTTTGACATTGTGATGCATCTTTTTTTTTTTTCATGAGTTATCAATTGAAACAAACTGAATGTTTATCTCGGATATATGCATAATGTTTCTGGAGCTGCTCAGCCATTAAAAACTGGTACACAGGAGCGGACTCTTCCTTATCATTTCTAGCAAAAAGTTTTCCTGTGATGATGATGATGATGTTTGAAGTGACAGCAATAGTGACAGCAGCAATAAAAGTTTGAAGCTGGTACAGTTGTGGGAGTGGTGATGATAATAATGATGATGATGATAACAGTTGTATGACCTGCCCGCATGCCTCTGAGTGTCACTATATCCACAGCAGTACAACAAAACAAAAGCATTACATTAAAAGTCCTTTAGACTGTAGTAGCAAAAATTTGATTTATGTCATCACCTGTACA
>JBCAUA010055421.1:0-11488 GCA_038406235.1 Peronia verruculata
CCCCCCACCCTCCCCGTGCTCTCTTCCTTCCTCAAACTTCCAGTTTTGCTCGTTTGTTTGTTCTGTTCTGTTTCCCAGTGGTTATGGCATGATATTTTACTGCGCAGTGCAAAACAAATGCGGCTATCACAACAAGAGCGTGAAGTGTCATAACATTCGCAAGCTTTTAAAAACAATGCATGTAGTTGAGAATTGCGTTGTTAAAAAGACTGAGTGAGTTAAAGACTGTGTGCGTTCTTGCATTGTTTTAATCGTAGCATGTGGCACACAGGTAAAATAAAATTTTTGAGCTGCTTGAAACTATGACAACAAAGTGGCAGTTACAGAAACAAATTAATGTCAAAGTAAAAAACGCTGTATTTGCAAGGGAAAAGCTACATGTTTATTAATATAGTTTTGTAATGTAGACGTAAGGAAAAGAAAAAGCACAGCGCCGGTGGCTGATGTGCCGCCTACAGACATACTTGGCTTCTAATTAATTAATGGAAGATATTCCATCATGAGAATTCTGTTCACATGAGTAAGTAGAAAGTGAAAGAAAGAACATTTGCTGCTGAATTCGCTAATACTTTCAGTCTATGATGGGAGTCAAGAGTTGGCATTTGATGAACAAAAACGATAAACTATCCCATCGTAACATGCACCAATGACAAGCATGTGACCGTCCCTGATAATATCAGGTTTCCCACGGGCATTGTTTGCCTCGAGCAGAATAATCAACATAAATAATGATAGATTAAAGAAAAAAAAAATGAATTTAAAATGTAAAGTACCAACCCCCTCCTCCCCGCCCCCGCCCCTTTTCCACTCTTGAACACGAGAGAAAGGACAGAGAGGAAAGAATGGTTGGTGTGGGGAGATGAGCACTGAAGACACTGTAGTGTAAAGGTCCACAACTTAATACTAGTCTAGAATCCCGGTAGCGTTGTACCGCCATTTGGTGTTATGACATGAGACTTGGAAATGATCTTTTTTTTTTTTTTATCATATATAATGTTCAGTATGACACACTTTGACAGCCTGACAGCACAACAAGAGGACATAGTGCCTGAAACGAGAGACTTTGAGAACAGATGCCCAGGGGTGGGTACCTGCAGTGTGAAATTCATATCTTATGTCCTATTTTTCTGTTTTTGGTGCCACTCTACAAAAACATTTAAAGCATTAAAAACAAAACAAAACCTAGATTTTTACATGGGCATGTTATGCAGTGTATTCGATATCTCTCTTCTTTTCCCTTTTTTTTTTTTTTTTACCCCGACCGTTTTTAGAGAGTCTAATTAACGTAGGAAAAAAGACTCACATTTTATTTCTCATACCCTTAATTATTTTTTATTTGAAAGGCAAATTTCCAGTTAATTTGGTATTTCCTGCCTATCAACTCATTCTTTTTCCAGCAGGAAAGAAAATCCGACGGCCGTGCAGCCTGAATAATTGCTCAACATTCGAAGATGAGGTAATAACTTAACTCTTGCATTCGGAGGCTGCAGTTGTTGACGGGGTGTATGAAGAGCATTGTTTTTCAAGACCCTAGGTTCTCAAAGAGCGAAAAATGACATCTCTACATTGTTTTAAAAGAGAGACAAGAGACGTTCATTTCTAAGATTCTTAGCTGCTTTCTGTAAGCACGAAAAACTGAGCATATTGAATATTTCTCTTGCTTTGCTCTGTAGTGTGAAAGAATACCTAAATCTATCTATTTATCTACTGATCCTTCTATTTTTTTTCATTTCCATGAGTTCTATCTTCTTATCAAGCAGATATCCGCTTCTTAATTTTGAACATTCACATCACAAGTTATTAAGTGGAATATAGATAAAGAGTGCTACATTATGAAGAGACAGAAAAAGAAGCCGAAGAATGGAGGTGACATTAAATTTCAAAGAAAAAAAAAAGCTTCACTGCGAGCACTCAGTGTTTGTTGTAGCAGTACGAGATGGACATAAAGGCGAAAAAAAAAAAAAAAACTGCGCCTGAATATGACGTCAGTGAAGATGAGGAACATAATCAGAAAGATCACTAGATGAGGACAGATGGGACTGGAACTTTTAATTTTATTTGATATTCAGGTAGTACAATATAGAATGAAATAATATACATTAAACAAAAGCCATGTAGAGAACAATTGCAAATGCTGGAGGTGCTGACCACTAACAATATCCCCTCACCGAGCAATCGATCGATAGTGAGTCCAAAAAAAAAGTATATTTTACAATTAATTAAAGAAAGAAAAAAAAAATGGTATTGACTCTGAGCTATGATATGTCTTCACTTTATTCTCTACATTCGGAAATTCCTTTCACTCGCTGGTAAATGCACTATTGTTAGAAATGCTTGCGCCATTATGTCTCTGATCATGACTTATGATCTTTACCTTTTGACTGCATTTCTTTGATTTCAAGATCATACGGTTTTAATTTATTCCTCTAATCCCACCCTACATCCACACATGCATCTTTAATTTGGCAGACCACCCTTTGCTAAGACTTGGGGGTGGGTTGGGGGGGGGGGGATAGCTAGATCAATGACATATGCTTCTCCGCCAAAAAAAAAAAAAACGTCAGTCAGTCCAAACGATTGAGCCCACTCTGCTGAACTTTCATCTCGAACATGTTCACAAATTTCATAGCTTTGAGTCACTTTGAGATTTTTTTCCCCAAAGAGCCTTAGATGTCCTAACATTACATCTAAGGTCTAGAATATGCCATTTATTTGTATTTTTTCTCAACGAACATCTCAGGATCTAAACAGCCACACGTTAAAAAGAGAGACAAGATGACGCGAAATGGTGCAGTCAGTTTGTATAACAAAAGGAAAAGTCGTTTGTCTTCCAACCTTTCATTTGCATTTAAGGTGTAAAAACATGGAAGTATCCAAATGATAGGATTTTAACTTCTTTATTCTTGAGGATGTTTACGGTCCAATATGGTTTTGACCTAGAATCTATGAGATTGTGGCAGAAATTTATTTATTTATTTATTTATTTATTTATTTATTTATTTATTTATTTATTCATTTATTTATTTATTCATTTGAAAACTTGATCAAAGAAATAGTAGCCACTTTTTTTTTTTCTTCATATAATAAGTTGGTTACTTTCTCTACTGAACTGTTACTGAGCCAATCTGCTAATCGTTGTTTGCTTATAAACAAAAGATTGTTATGACGTATTAGTCGTTCTGTCTTCTGTATATCTTGTACCATCTCTGTTGCGACTCAAGCTGTATTTAAAGAAAGACTCTTTCAAACTTAGTTTAGCGAGTTCAAGAAGTTATGTAAAGACTTCATAACTTTCTGTAAATTGTGAGAAACGCACAACAGTCCTCGCTGTCTATACCAGGGATGCACCCCAAAAAGTGGGAGTTAAATTAGTTTCCTCCCTTGTGATGGGAACGGGAAGTTAGTGCTGTTTTGATTTCATCTGGGCTTTCGAGATGTTGAGATAAACATTTCTCTTAGTTCTGAACTGACTCAGCGTCTTTTGGTCTAGGAGACCAAAGCTGCACCTTGTGGGTATTTCAAGAGTAGCGTTTTTTTAGTGCTAATTTGAAGCATAAAGGCTGAGGATTTGTTTAACTAGTTCTGTGACTTAGAATTTCCGATATAAACAGGGATGGCATGGTCCGTCTATATAGAGACCTGTGCAGAGATGTTCAGATTTGTTTGTTTGCTTGTCTGTCTGTTTGTTTGTTTGTTTGTTTGTTTGTGTTTGTTGGAATTTTTAAGATGTATCAACCCGATGTGCAGGACTATTACAATTCACAAAAACATTTAAAGAGTAAGTATAGATCTATATATTACAAAAATATTATAAAAGCAGAAATAATGGGATTCCTACTTTGCAGCAGAGATCGGGAATAGAACAATGGCCCGTTTGTTTCAAAGGATCAAAGATATTTGGAAAATGATAGATATCTAAGGTTAGATAAAGTTAAACTGTCGGTTCAGCTGCTCATGATCTTATTGAGAGTTCTAAGATATCGAATCTAATATGGATCATTGCAAGCTTTTTTATCTGCCTGGAGAGGGCTTTTTCAAAGCTATACCATAAATCTACAACAAAACCCAGTAAAAGCTCATGGACTCAAACACTGCTGACTGTTTCCATCTGAAATTTGCCACACAACACTGTTGCATAAATATCTGTGTTTCCACATAAAAAAAAAGCGTGTTATTTTTTACGTTAGTCTTCTAAAAGGCACTAATAATTGAGTAGTAAAAGATGTTTGATCCGAACTGTGCGTTCGATAAAATGACGCCTGATGTTATTGATCTTCTGTTTCCACTCAAAGACTATCCATAACAACAAACACGTTTTTGAGATACATTTAGTTAATTATCCATAATACCAATATGCGCACGATTGAACTTGCTGGGCACTATCGGTGAAACTGATATTTTAAAAAATCTCCCACGAAGGCCGTGGATCAAAAACACACAGTGAAAATCGAAGGAAGTGAGAAAAACAACAACAGACAGATTTAATGACAAATAAAAATTACGACAAAGAAAGAGTCCTGGTTTAAAATTAAAACTCATAATTAAAAGACAAGAAAGGAATGGATGAAAATGTTAAAGAAAAGTGGACAAGAACTAGAGTCCAGGCAGAGAGGAAAGAGAAAGGTATGTGGATATGGAGACGGGGGTGGGGTGGGGAGGAAGGTAGACAGATACAAGACTGAGACAGATAGATGAACGGACAGACTGGGAAACTGACAGAAATGAGACAAACAGATCTGATATTAAGAGATAAGGGTACAGATGCTCAAAATCTGTAACGACAAGTAGACGTAGATGTCTGACCTAGTCCAGGGCTTGTGCACCGGTCGTGATAATTTCTTGTCGTTTCCGTGAAACATTTCGGAGCATCAAAACAACAGGGCTTCTAGACTTTGAACTCTCCGAACGAATTATACTAGAGATCAACATCTTCTTTCCTGCATTTGAATCATCATCCTGAATATAATAATATACCATGTATATGACAAGCCTTTCTTATAGTTATCTCTCTTTTATAGTCAATGACTCTCTGCGAGCATTAAATGCTGGATAAGAGAATTGTTACTATGACACATCTTCCAGGAATGGAGCTTGTACAACTTAGAGTTTAGTTATTTATTTAAATCTTTTCACGTTTCACCCATCAAGAGTCCTGGCAGTAAAAGAAGTTCAAAAGTATCATCTCGTTTATAAAGATGGACAAAGATATTCATGACTGTTTAATCATCAAACATAAATATTCCTCTCACACTTTCCATTTTCGCAAGGTTTGAGAATCCTGATGAACGAAGGTAACTTCTGGAAGATTCTACTATACATGTTGATATGAACTCTTGACCGAGATCAGAATGTGTACCGGTATCCTGAAGAATCGTTACTGAGCCCAGAATTAGTAAACATTCTTAGGATGTCTTTGGTCTGCGTGGCGAGAGAGTCTGGTGCATTGTCACATTTACAAACTTGAAATGTCTGTGACGGTTGTGTTTGACGAGGATGTTGTGCCGCTAAGGTAGAAGATTTGCCTTACTGCCATAGCAGACCCACATTCTGGGATCCTAAAGCAGCACGCCTGCAACAATGTGAAACTGATGAGGAGAAAGAAAAATTAGTTATACCAATGCCCTTCCATGGCTCTGTTATTACATTTATATCATTTTTTGTTGTTGGTTTATTTTAATATATGTAGTTAGTTAACAGTTGGCTTGTTCTCTCTCTCTCTCTCTCTCTCTCTCTTCCTCTCTCTTTCTCTCTTTCTCTCTCTCTCTCTCTCTCTCTTTCTCTCTCAATATATATATTGTCTATGTCTTTTCTCTGTCTCTCCCTGTCTCATTTCTTTTCTCCCCCTCTCTTTCTCTCTCTCTCTCTCTCCATCTATTAAGGGTGTACTCAGGTACAACCACACAAGTATGCAAGTAGAGCGATCACAAAATAGGATAGGCTATTTGTTTCACTAAGCGCAGGCGCCACAAATTGTTACCATGGCAACGCCTAACAGGTCGCTCTGTCACTGTGGCTAGGTACAGCCTATCTCCATAATTATATCGGTTACTCAAGTATCCTTCATATACAACACGGCTGTTGTTCCAGCGTCATGAGGCGTGGTCCTATACTACAAAATGTAAGTTTACAGCTAGAATAGCTCGAACCCACTTCCAAGCAGTGCGTTCGATTCTCAAGTATGACCGTTTTTAGATTTTTAAGAGGCGTGGTCTTGCACTAGAAAAATTAAAATTCACAGGGCAGTGCTGTTCAATGTCCTCTATTATTACGTTAATAATTATATTCCTCTGTAGTTGTGCTCCCTCTCCTGGGGTAGCCTTGTGTAAAACAAAAAAAAAAATGTTCAGTTTACAGGTTATTTTTGGCTTTATTCCCTAAATTATGTTGTTGTTCTCCTCTCATGCACTCCCACTCTCCAAAATAGCGATTCTGAATTTGCAGAGCGTAGAGCGATTGCAGTTTAGCCTGAGGTCCTATGAGTAATGATCAGGTTTCTCGAATAATAGGAAAAGAAAAAAGAATTTCTTAAGTTAGAGAACAAACAGATGATGACAAATATTACTTTGTTGCCCTGAAGAAGGACCAAATTGATCCGAAAATTTGGCGATTTAACATCAAGAAGTTATTTATAAGTGTTATTTGCTTTTTTCAAAATTTTTTTCTAAATTATTGTGTTAGTTGCCAGTTGGACAGTCTTTTTCGATTTTATAAAATGTGTTTATGAATCAAGTTTCACTTCTGTGATGAAAAACCCCCACCTTGTTTCTTTTACTTCCTCTTGGTCTGTTACTTGTTGTGTGTTTTTTTGGTCTCCTCCTGCTCACCTCCGTGTCAGTCTCAAATGCAGCAGGGATTTCACCTGTCTGGATACACGAATATCAGTGGCTTTGTTTCTGAGGTGGACCTAGATCTTATTTAATTATTTCACAAGCTGATTACTTTCTGTATTGGACTGGTTTGTCTCTGTGACAAACTGATAAGTTCTGTGGTAATTAAGGTTGGTCTTTTCTGGTCGTAGATTTGCTCAGTATTTTAATTGGTATTGCCAGTAAAGTGTTAGATCTAAGTGCATACATGATATCGTGATGAAATAGTCAAACGGCCAGGTGGTTTTTGTGTCATCTTCATGGTGAAAACTACTCACGTGGTCAGGCTGTGGGTTAGACTTGCGGATGTTCCCATTCATGGATGGAAGGATACGAAGATTGAAATCTGCATTTATTGTTTTTCAGTAACACAACCTTCTCATGGCTTTTTCTGCGTAGGAAAGCTCGACTTCTAGCCTTTTTGGATAAAGGCAAATACTTTGGGAGATCCCGTATGTACCTAACGCACGTCAAACACCTTAGGAGTGAAAAGTAAATGACGTATAGGCGGAAGGTCACTGTCAAGAAAAAAATTCAAAATTTCAAATTTTTACCTAAAAAAAAAATCCCTCGAGACATAAGGAGCCACTTAAAGCATGGGTAATTCTACATTTTACTTTTTAGGATTGAAAGGTTCAATTAAACCAACACAAATAACAAATCGATGAAAATGAACAGACTGGATTGATCATGGACAGATTAGGCTAATCTTGTGATATTTTGAACGGATGTCCTCTAGCTGATTTTATTAATATCCTCCATAAATCTGGTTTTGAACTGCTGTGTTCTTAATATAATGAGCAAATCCGGTACAAGTTGAGTTCCCGACTTCATAATGATAAATAAATGATTCTTTTTAAAAGTTTTTTTTTTCTTTATACCAACTTTTTGTGTTTCAAAAATATTATTACTCATAGTAACTAGTTACTGCTTTAAAGAGAAGCCTATATACAATATATACAACTGTTTTGGTCCTAACGTTTTTCGGGCAAAATGTGATTTATCTTAGTGCATTTTGTGATGCCTATGTGAGTGAACGTCAGCTAGGATTTATTATCTACGAGCTATGAAACAAAAGTAGCTTTATCTTACTGTTCAACCGCTCACATATTTTATATATTTTGTAAAAACATTGACGACTGATTTCTGACAGGTGAGTGTGGGTAATAAAATCTCCATCTGCTTGTGCTAAATCGTACTGTCAGTTCCATATTTTCAAGAGAACTGGCTTTCTTTCTGCAATATTTCTATCCAGTCGTTCAAGTTTTTTGAAGTCTATATATTTTACTGTAGTCGTAATTACCTCTAAATTGATAAGCTGTCTTTTTCTCACCGAATTCTCTATAGACGTCTACGCACTGATTCTGACGTTGTTCGTTAAACTTGCCCTACTCCTGTCGCCGATAATTCTCTTAATCACTATCATAGTTGTTGAGAGTAATAAATCACTTTGTAGCTGTTGTAGGTGTTTAAATCACTGTTGTTTTTTTCTTCAAAGTTCAGCCAAGACCTGTTCTTTTCCTTTTCCCTGGATATTTCAGTCATTTTCAGCCAAGATAGCAAAAATTAGATAATGAGATAATGAGATATATCAAACTGTCATGAGACTGTCTGTTTCTCAGCTAAGAGGGCCTCAAGATAAGTGGGCTTAAGATACATTTTGTCTTCATTTGTTGCTAACATTCGCTTCCTAGTCTTAAGATTTTTCTTTTCCACTCTGTAGCTTATGGCCAATGGGCAGATTTTTCTCTTGCTAGTAAAATAAGGATTTAAATGCTTTTCAGGTCTTGTTTCTTGCACTTCTTCCTCTAACAATAGTGGGTACTAGTACGAACACGTGTTTCGCCAATAGGTCCTGCTCGTTGATTAATATCAGTCGATTCAATCATGAGAAGCACTAAGGGAGAATATAGTTAGCCAACGTAATTGCCCGGCACAAATATGGAAGACCAACTGCTTTCAAACCATCCGCATAGACGAAAAGAGTCATACCAATAGTACCTTATTCATTATTAGGAGTCTGCTCAATTGTTAAACGTATATTTAGCCGTGTCCATGTGAGTATCCTCATATCCACTGTTTCCTTTTCTGACATAGCACAGTGATTTTCAGTCATAGTGTTCAGCGGACTACTTGTAATTCTGTTATTAGTTGAAATATCTAAAGAAGAAATGAAAACATATCAAGAGTAAACATAACTAAAAATTAACATGTAAATGAAATATCACTATCAAGAGACAAAGAGGAACAGAAAATATACTAAAAAAATAATCAATTAACCCCCCCCCAAAAAGTCATGCCAGAAAAGTTGCTTTGGACACCGAACGGTCCTGCGACTTTAAAAATGATGTCGGCCAGATTATGTCTATTGCAATGTATTAAGTGTTAAATGAAACAGAAAATCCGTACCTTTTTTTCTCTTGCTCATTAGTAATATCAAAATGATCGACAGTTCTCACTGAACTTGTGTTTTAGCAATATTTCCAGATGTTCATGTTGTCTGACAAGATGAAATTTTCACAGTAGTCCATCTGTATGAAGTTTACCATGGAACCATGAAACTCCTGTTAGCGGCTGCGTTGCTGTATACACACTGCCTCATCCCGACAGATAAGAATGGATCTTTAGAAAAATGAGCATGATTATAAAGTGATTATCACCTATGATTGATTTCAAATAATTCCTTTGTACCCCCATACTGTATTAAAGTACTTATTCTCTCAGGTACATGTGTATCAATGCACTTAAACCTTTTGTGTTTCGTTATCAGAAAGGAAGAGTGTCATGTTTTATTGAATGCTCCCTGATTTTCATAGCCCTTTAAGTGGGGCTGGAGGCTGGAAAAGGAAAGGAGAATCATAAAGATTAATCGACTTTATGGAATTATTTCCCTGGCAACACAATTATCTTGGCTTTTGGCTTCTCTAAAATGGCGAAATTTGAAATCTATTTACTCTGCCACATTTGAAAGCAATTTAATGAATCTAGGTCAAGCTATCTTAGCATAATAATGCAAAACGTATTTTTTTTATAGCTCGTCGTATGCAACATAAAAATTTCTAAAATGTTGAAAATGCTTTGTAGGGTAATTGCAAATTTCACCGTTTTTTCATACTGCAAACGTATTTTTCTCAAAGACGTAGGAACTGAATGAATACGATTTTTGGTCTTGTTGTGAAAATGATGTATGCCAAATCTGGATACTTTTAGTATAAGCATCACCTACGTTTTCTCTGCACCTGCTTCCATTCGGTTATTTTGAGAATGTCATATTCAAGTTTGTGGTGAAAAGTGGTCATTTCCAGTTCTTGTTTTTTTTTTCTTGCCAATCTTTCACAATTCTCGAAAAGTCTATGGTTTATAAAGTTTCTCCTTCCAGTACTGATTACCAAAATACGGTCCTCAACAGTGTCACTCACTATGATCATTATCCTTTCTATTGAAGAGAGCTGTTGAAGAGGTAGGAGAGAGAAAGCAGCCCTGGCAATCCATTCCCGATCGAGCTGTTGATACAAACTGCATTGGTGACTTTGATACAAGATGTTTTGAATGGGATTAACTTTCTTTCTTCTACCGAATGTAAGCGAGTTACGGAGAAAAAAAAAATGTCATGACAGCCTCTACGAAACAGCGTCCTAAATGTGTGAATATAATTGACTTATTATCTCATAATGTAGGTACCTCCGCAGTAGACGGAGAGAATTTAGAAAAACGTAAAATACATATGAATAGACAAAAAGATATAGATGGATAGAAAGATAGATAGATAGATAGATAGACAGACAGACAGACAGATAAATCGAGAGACGGATGGATGGACGAACGGACGGACGGACAGAGGAATGGATGGATGGTTGGATGGATGGGTAGATATGACTTTGATAGAAAATTATACATATAGAAAATGACACATATAAAAAAAAAAATCCTTCGGCGTGGACAGTTGCGCTCTCCATTACTGTAGCAGGGCCTTTCATTGAAGCTTTACTTAGCACATTGTTCTTTTGTAAGAAGAAAAAAGGTTCACACAGGTAATTTAGAAGCCGGTAGAAATAAAATGGAGACAAACGCAAAAGATGAGATCTGTGGACTATAAGAAAACATTGAAAAGTCTTCAGTATATACAAACCTTTACAGTTTGGCATAGAAGACAGTGAAGTAGCCATTGGCCATGAAATATAAAGCCTTCTGTATGTAATGTCTCCAGGAGAGCTTAGCTTGTTATTGGGTCTCAAATGTTCACTTGGCACCTATATTTGCTCTGTGATTAGCTTATAAATTATACTCTTGTAGAGACGTTTTGTTTTTGTGTCTTTCACCACACTGTGTCAGATTAAAGGGGTAATGCAACGTCACGGACAGCCTGTGCTATTTCTTGTAAAACAATAAACTTCTAGTAGCAAAAAAACACGTTGGCGTTGTTATTTTATAGAAATCATCACCGTTAACGTGTTTATTTTGCAAAATAAACGGCTTGCGATTCTGCGGTTCTTTTCGCTGGCTCTCTGCGCCATTACTATGTGACGTCACAACCTTCCTGGCATTTCTGTACTACGAGGCTGCGCATCTCGCGACCAACTAGTAAAGCCATAGGTTTTGACTCCGCCTTGGCTTTAGAGTGA
>JBCAUA010055443.1:0-11488 GCA_038406235.1 Peronia verruculata
CTTTTTTTGTTGTTTCCCCCTCCTCCCCCCCCCCCCCCCCCGAAAAAAGAAAACAACAACTTCCATCATGACAGTAGGCTATGACACAGTGTACACACCAACATCAACAAATCTACGTAAGCCAGAATATCGCTTTTCCTGCATCATTTTGAAATGACACCAAACCTGTTATTTTCTATAAAACAACCAATGTCCAATGTTGAAATATACGGCATCTTACACGAGAGCTTTCGCTTATCATAATCGTGTGCTCAATAACTCACTTTCGCTGCCACAACCTGCTACCTAAAGCCGACCTGTTCTCTGTTAAGATGACTGTGAGTATTTCGAATTGAGGTCGAGACGGAGTAGGAGATCATACCTACTTGATAAGGATGCAGCGCTCACAACAAAACGAAGCTAATGATGGAAAATGATAATACTTTAACATCGGCATTATAGCAAACAGTATGTCTGAAATGTGCCTGGTCTATATAATGATATGTTAAAAATAAAGTACACACAAAGAGTGGCCGACAGCCTTTTCTTCCAGATCTCACATCAGCAATGAAATAGAAAAAAGAAAGATTAACTCTTTCGCTCCCACAGTTTTGTATTATTATTATTATTATTGAAACCGTTGACTTCTATTACTAACAGCCAAAAAGGCCAATTACCACTAGCACAGAAGTTACAGCTTCCAGATCTATAAATTTAAAATGATTTCTTAAAAAAAAAAAAAGAAAAAGGAGAGAGATTGAGATTGGATGGAAGGACGGAAAGTGGGGTGAGAAATATAATGGCAGTGAAAGGGTTAAAGAAAAAAGGTATATATAAAAAAAAAAACAAACAAGCGAAGCCATAAGTATATCTTCAGACATCATGGTATTATACTTTCTTTTGCTGAAATATAGTGTTTGTCCTTCAGTGCCTTATCTGCATTTTGTATAGAGAACAGTATTAAAATGATCTACAAATAGGCTTAGCCTTCTGAGACGCCTTGTTGCCCTTGTCTCTGGTTTTGCGTAGGCGAGATCAACTTTTTGCCCACCTAAGACAATAATAAATTTCTGTTCTTATACATAAAATAACTCGAAGGGCAAGGTGGCTTTTCCTTACTATTTACTTATTTCGAGAAGTCGGGCAAAGCGGTTTAGTAACTGTAGCGGACGATTTCGAGTACACTCAGCTATGGAATCGATATCAAAGTAGCTTGCAGATATATCATAATTCTAGATATGTGGACTTCAGTGTCGGGTTAAACATCACATAGAAACTGTATGAGCTTGACATCTGTCGTCGATGCTCTTGTGGAAAGAAGAAAAATAAGTTTCACAATGTCAAAGAATAACTGTCATCGCCTCTTCCCACTCAGGTTAGTGTGAAGGTCGTCGTAAAAATAGGTTGTCTAGTGTTACAGGTTAAAATATGCACTGACAACGTTAATCTGTCCAATATTTAACCTGCATTTCTTCACCTTTTTGAGTTCTTCCCATCGTAGACAGAGTTTTGTTAAGTCAAGGCAGGAAATGCATGAACCAATTCTCCGAATTTACCTCGAAATATTCAATGCCATTAATAATTCTCAGAATGAGCCCATATGGTGTTCAATCCACAATTGCACTCTGGCAGAATTAACAAAATTTAAAGGAACTAAGCGATAAGAATAATTAAATAGCAAATAAACAAGAAAACAATATATTGAATTCCGTTCGTCAAATTTCAAACTTAAAAGAAGTTTTACGAAAGAGCTCACTTAAAAACAGGTGCATGCTCCAAAGTAAAATTTTAATTGTAAAAACACAAGTGCGTCGTGTCTGGCATACAGACAAGTTAAATGTCTGTGCAGATGCAAATGTTTATTGGATTATAGATCTAATAATGCCCCGGTTTTTGAATTCTTGGGAGTCATAATTGCTTTCATTCCATGTCTTGCTTCTAACTCCCGATCTGACAATGCATAGGAAGATGGGCTGGACTGGATGATGGCCAATCATCTTCAGATGGTGCCCTTTCGCACTGCCATTCGTGATCATGGGTTTGTGGTTTGTTGTTTGTTCTTTATTAGTGTCTAAATGGGAGATCGTTGTGTTCAGTCCTATTACTTCCCTTTATCAGTCAAAAGGGGGATTAAACAAACAGTGTAAAGAAGAAAAAAAAAAAACTTTTGTGCCCTTTGCTTGAAACATACACCATGAAAGTTTTCCAAAAAAAATTAGATGTAAAGAGAATGTTTTCTTCTTATTGTTATAATTTTTACAATTTTTTTTTTTTTGGGGGGGGGGAGGGGGGGGGGGCGCTCAGTCGTTCAAATAGCAAGCAGTAGAAAGATTTTTTCCTCTTTACACTTTTTGCTCAACACATCTTTTGTCTGGCAAAGGGAAGTAAATGTCTGGTCAAAATGGTCTCCCCTTACACAGATCCCTCTTTTGGAAAGGGCAGATAATGTGCGAAACGATCTCCCATTGGGACAAGAGATACAAAGCTTGTTTGAGGGTGTGATCTCTCCTCTGAATACAAAACTTAACATGGAAAACTCCATTGTCATTAAGGGTATTCAGAAAGATTATGAAATTTCTTCTGTACTTATGATTCTTAATGAAAGCAGCTAAAAAAGGAATGTCTCTCTCAGGAAGCCCAAGTTAAAATATGTTTGGATTATCGTTGTCCCAGTTTATAATTGCGATTGTATTATAATATCAGAAGCGGGGGAACAATAACGCAGTTCTTAAAAAGCAGACCATTAAATCATTTCAAATGGCCATATATTATTCGCCCCAAACACCACCTAAATACCACATTATATAGAATTACCTATTTTGTTACGCGATGTCGAAATGTAAGGTTATCAAAGCGAAAGTCAGGACACTTTATAACTAATTGAATAATTGATCTGTGCCCACAGAAACCCCTTCACCCACATACTGTGCTAATAACATATTTTATGCGTAAAGGGGGGCGTTTATATGAGAGCCGCGTATCAATTTTGCCGCACACAAAAATCCTCACCGATTGCTCAATGCTCGACGTCAAATAATGCTTATACTCACAAACTTGCAACCCCTCCCCCTCCCCCCCCCCTCTAAAACCCCTCCAACCACAATTCGCATTGTGCAACTACTGATATTTTCTAAAAAATCTCCGACAGACCGCATTATTATTCTGTTCAAAATCCCACAGATCTGATAGATAGTTGTTATTTGAGATTCAGAATGCCGCCTTTGTTTCCTTACTCCACCCCCCCCCCCTCTCTCTTTAAAAAATCACCCAGACTTACCGAGTTTTCCGAGACATGGGGATTTCAAAATGACAACTGCAGGAGAAAAATATATGTCATTGTGCCTCAGTGCCTAATCCAATGGATTATTATTATCAGACATGGATATAAATTCAAAATGACCCACATCTTAGGGTGTTCAAAAGATGAGATTTCAACATGACAAATACAGAAGAAATATTTTAATGTGTTATTATGCCTTTATGTTGTGGGTATTATTGTCAGATGTGGACGCAAAATGTTTGATCTGCCAGTATTTCACAACAATAATTAAGCTGTACTCAGAGTGACCTCTTCTTTGCTATCCACTTCATTCTGAATCGAAACGTTTTCCTTCCTACCTTCACTTCTTCATCTAAAACTTTCTTTCTTCTCTTCACGTTTTCATCCCTCACCGAAAGAAATTTCTTTTAGTATAGCAGGCAACTGGGCATTGTGTGGTAGATTGGTACTGGGCATTGTTAGGTTATATTGACACTGGCATTGTAAGGTAAATTGGCATTGTGAAGTGACATGAAATAAAAGACGTACTCATGCCTTTTACCCAACCGCACCTAGAGAGTAGCCTGCTCGTTACCGTTGCAAAGTCCAGGCGTGTAGAGCAGGTGGCGTTTGAGGACATAATAGCGCCAATTATCTGGAGGGACACGGTGGGACACGGTGAGCGCTAAGAGGCATCGTTACTATTGAATTAAGCATGAAGAGCCAAACGTACCAAGAATAGTAATCGTTGACGCATCTGTGATCCGCTTATTAAAGGGCATATTGTGGACTAGGTCAAACTAGTTCAGATCGTAGCTTGTTCATTCTGTCTTCTACGAAGACAAAACAGAATCGTCGATGTCACCCTGATCCTTCCCTTATGTATGCGTATAGGAGACAAGAAGAAGGGGATATCTCTCTGTAACGTACAGACAGGTCAAAGGGATGCCCTAGATCTGCGTGTTATGTAACAACTGGTGGTTTCTCTGTTTTCTGTTATAGGACATTGAAGTTGGAGCATCTCCTTTCATCTCTCTAACAGACATGCTATTTTTTTCTAGTAAAGCAAAGCATAGATGTGTGATAGCTTACAGAGAATTTATTTCTTTGCTACATAATCTGCTAGACGATACTTCTGGGTCTAGTCTTGTAAGGCCAGCTGAGTTTTGCCAGTATAATACATAACCACATAGAGAAAAGCTCATGAAATCGACAATAATCTGAGTATTAATTTCTCAAAAAAGCATTTCACAACTGAACATTCATCTAACTATTCAAAACTGTGTTATTTATAGTCCAATGTTGAAGTTAGAAATGGAGACAATATCTCTTCATGAAACAGCATCTTCATGCCATTTCCCAGCTATGGTCGGTTAAAAGAATAGTATCTCTACCTTTGTAGATAATACACATCGACAACAGCTTCGTATTGGGGGAGGGGGAGTTCGCTATCTTTCTGTATAATGATGATCTGTCTGGACACTGGTTAGAAAAGAGTGCAAACTGCACACCCCTTGACATATCTGTATTAAAATTTCATGTAACTGAAAACTTATTTTCTAAGTATAATCTTCAGCACAAGAAGGACCAAATCATCAGAAAAAATCTTTCTGTGGCTACGGCCTTGTCAAATCTGCATTTTATGCATTAAAAAGTTGCTTACTTATGAGTATCTTTTCAGCATAAGCAAGGCTAATCGGAATAGTCGGTTTTCTGTGTTCCTAGAAATGCTGACAATGTTAACGTGTAAACAACACGGCATCCGTGTATCGAAAAAAAAAACAAAACTTGTTGACAAATAAGACAATTTGCATCTGCCTTAATGTCAATGCACTGTGGGTGAGACAAAGATTAACTTAACAGTGAGAAGATAGTAATTAAACCTGGTGATTCCAGCCCCTTGTTTTGCTGACTGATGCTGTCAATGGTAAAGCCAGTTCTCATACTGGAAATTAGCTCTGCCACACACCACTCATTATTGGGAACCGCCTTGTAATTTTAAACTGTAGGATTGTTCCCTTTCCCCCAGTTCGATATTTGCTCGTGTTTGTTAGGCGGCCAGCAATGCTGAAATTGATCTTTCAATGTCTTTGTTGTTGTTTATGCCCCACTTTTCATTCAAACATCAAAGATCAACTTTAGATCTTGGGTCTAGTTCGAAACTTTTTCCCTCTGATCTGTGAACTTGTGGCCTGTTTTCTTATCTGAAACGACGGAAAGGAGGTAGGTAGTCAATAGTAAAGAACAGATCGAGGCCAGCTTTGTCATGACCCAAACCCAGGGATCGTTGAGAGATCGGCAGAGATCAAGGAGTGGTAAAAAAACAAGCGTCTTCAGCGGTGTCTTGACCACACGCAGAGTCGTGACCCGTAAAACCGTGACTCTGGGCATGACCTGATCAAAAGGTCACACTCGGCATCTAAGGCAAAGGTATTAGAACGGTGTCTCGCACCATCATAAAGACACAATTTAGTTATTTCACGTCCCTTTAATGCATGGTTAGAAATAAATGCTCAGATGAATCTTACAACAAAGACAACTTACAATTAATGCTGTCTCGTCAGCAACTTTTTTTTTTTTTTTTACTCAGGAGGCCGACATATTTTAAAAGTTCACGCCTACATAACTAGCAGATCAAAAAGTCACTCTTTATTTTGTTTGCATCTTCCATACCTTGCATTTTGTGTGCGACACGTTTTTGTTTCTTTGGATGTGATGTCTATTGATGCATAAAGCTATTCAGATTGGCTCGGCTGTTTATCAGTAAATTTACCAGATCTACAGCTCATTCGACCACTGAATATACTTTGCCTTTTGACCTCATGGAGTTTGGACTCCTCAGTTTTCACCACCATCATGCTATTGATATCATTTGTATCTTGCAATGTCCGCCGCTCTCTCTCTCTCTCTCTGATGAAACATGCAGATATTGGACACCAACAATAGTATCAATACACAACTACGATGATCAAAAGAAAACCATTACCGCCCGGACCTTTTGAATTTCCTATCTTTCAATTAGAGCCCAGTCCTACTTTAGACTTAAATACTATCAGTGAGTCTTAATTGAGTCCGTCAGGCACGACCAAGAGTGATATTGGACTGTTACAAGTATCAGAGTATCCACTACTGTCTATAACAAAGCGTGCATTTGCGTTGCTTTCAAATAAAGATGTTAAGTGAAAAAAAAAAACAACAACAAAAAAACTCTACAGACGATTGCATATTAAAAAAGACAAAAACCCACATAAATCTTATGAAGTGTAACTAGGGCCTAGTATAATTTTATATTCTTACGAGTGTGCGTCTGGTAGAATTTGCAATTCTAAGTGTCTGAGTGACTGCCGAGAGAAATAGAGTGTTGTGTGCTATAAAACTGTAGGTGTAGTCTATTAACTCTAAATAATATATGTTCAGGAGTTGGCGAAGCTATACTCATTTATTTAAAGTACATATCCTCAACACACACACACAAATACAATCACACACACACACACAAGTGTATATATAAACACGCACACACATACTCAAATAAGTATATTATGTTAAAAAAAAAGATAAAGATCATAAGTGGGGAAAAAAAAACAATCTAGCCCACAAGAGTGCGAACAAAAATAAAAGATTAAAATGAAGGGAGGAGGGAACGAAAGAAGGGAGAAAGAAGGAAGGGGTGGGGTAGGGTGTGTGTTTGTATGGATGGGGGAAGGGGAGGTGAGGGGGGGGTGAAAAAGGAAGAACAAAACACAAAATGTTCCAATTTTTTTATGGAGATGAAAGCGGTCCAGAGCAAATCGTGCTAACCAATGTTGATTATAACTAGATCTAGATCTGAAACAGAAGTTTGTCGAGCTACTGACGTCGTGAGAGCTAAGCATATTCAAGAAGGATTATAACAGTATACAAATGCAATGTATATATACAAAAAGAAAGAACTCAGAGATTATTTTATTCATGCAGCGTTAAAAAAAAGGGGGGAAAAAAAGCCATAGTTATTACGATCTCTGTACGAATAGTACACACTATACCCGAACAAAACCAGCATTGTATAAGAACAGAGAGGAGCTGCTTACTACGTTACAATATAATGACCAATAAAACATTATAACACGTTTTGTAACATCACAGAGATGCTTAACAAAGCTTTGTGATTGTACTGACGATGACAGACAGAGAAAAGAAATGTTCTGCCCTTTGACAAATTGCAGAATCGTTCGTTGCTCCGTTTTCATTTTGTCATATGTTTGTTAGATCTTGTTTTGTTTGTGTTTTGGTTTGTTCCACCGTCGTCCTCTGTAACAACTCTTAATCACAGCCGTTCCAGTTTTTGAAAGATCTGAAATGATGAATGAACAGAGACTGGAATCTAATTGTCCAACACGTGACTCGATCCTTTGAAGTCACCGTTCCCAGGCGGTCTCACAATTGCAGAGTTGTGTCGCACTATAACGATCCTCAAACTGACGCTGACAAAACGGCGCAAAAATATTTTTTTTTTTTGCATAAAATTTGCTTTGTTTTATGACTGATCACTGCCAACCGGTCTATCACTCCCGATCGAAGAGATTACTGGTTAAAAAAAAAAAATAAATTAGAATCAGTACGATTCATAAATCAGATGAAATTGCCTAGACAAGTGGTTCTCACCCTGGATTCGATCGAACTCCGGGTGTTCGATGAGTCAGTTTTAGGCTATGTTTCCTCATGCGCGACAATGATGGGACTCCAAAATCAATCACGTAAGAAAAGATGTGAGGCCATCTTCTTATATATGGCACGATATCAAGCCTGAAGGGTTCTGCGGAGGTCAAGACACACATCACTGTGAATATCTATGTGTTGAATTTGGAAAGAAAAAAAAAAACATATTTCGTATTGTTTTCCAGTTACGAAGATTTCGAAGAATGCTGGTATGAAACTTGACAGATTCACCTCCTCCACCAAGCGACGATCAACCAAGAAGCCATCGAGGGAAGATGACGCAGGTGCAGGCAAAGACAGAAGTGGGCAGACCATATCGAGGAATGGCCGGCAATGTCTTCGCAGAAAGAGAGGTCCTCCCACACAACTGACACAAACTATAACTCGATATTATACAGAGTTAAGGGACCGAGATCAAAACTAAGATCCATAGTGACGACCATCACTTTAAAAAGTTCAGTTACGGCATCTGATTTTTACACAATGAAAAAAAAAAAAAAAGAAGAAGAAAAAGAAGAACTGCAATAAAACTGGTGTACGGTGTTTTTCAAAACAAAGGATCGCCTCCTTTCAGATGGCACTACCTTGCAAAATGTCATCAATTATAAACAAAAGGCTGACTTTAGTTTCCCTAGGCATTTACTACGTACATTCTACTTCAAAGTCATCCATTATGTTGTTAGCCTACTTCCGGCAGACTGCAGCATTGTCAAACACATGCCCAGACGGTCTATCAATGCTGTGGCGAATGTGGTGATGAGCTAGTTTCGCTTTGGGGCTTGATTCAGATCAATTCCACGGCGTGTGTGCATAGTAACTAGTAACTATCTTCAATTTCCGGGTCGAATCTCAGTGATCATACTTTCAAGAAAGATGCAGTGTGTATTAATTATAATTCCTCTCTTTAATTCTGACCCAAATAAGGAAATTCCTGCTCTATAGATAGAATAAATTGGTCAGCTAGAGTAGAAACTAATGATATGTTACAACCTACTGCACTCGATTACATTCCTTCTGTCTGAAAAGACGATCTTCTTGAGTTTAATAGTTTGCAGTATGGTTTAAGATCAGGAAGGTAAGTATTGTTCCTACACAGGAATTCATGACTCCTTTCTGAGGTATAATTCTAAATATGCCTATTTTATTGTTATTGTATTATTTGTTTATTTATTAGAATATTTCTTAATGTGCGTAACATTATCTGCGTGCATTTTTTTTGTGCTTGTAAACATATGAAGAAATATAGCTAATAAGTAAGTCCTGAATTCTGGCGTACCATGTAGACCATTTACTTGTCTGTTTGTTTTTGTTGGGGTTTAATGACACGTCAGCACGATTGCGGTCATATTGTGTCAAACACGGTAAGATACGCTTACACGTCAGGAAAAAGAGAGACAAGAGAGTGGGACAGAAGACAGGAGCAAGGAGAGAGAGAAGAAATGTCTCCCCTGGAATGTCGAGGATAGCACTCAGTGGAAGACGGACTCCGGACTCCGTGTAAGTCCACCGATGGCGGACTTACACCGCCTGCAGATGGGAGCAGAGAACCTACTTATAAACCCCGGGCCCCCGCGGGGAGGGGGGAATTCACTATACATTGATAACTTTATGCATATATGTGATTTACGACCTGGATTATTGTATTTAAAAAAAAAAAAAGTATCGATAGGTACCTATTTACTATAACAATGACAACTGATGGGTCATGCTATGTATAGTTAGCGTCAAAACAAGAAAGAGAGATGACAAAGGCAGGTTTGCGTTGCATTCTTTTCCGCTCATCAAAGAAGTCAAGACAGCTGGCAGTCCAGACTGCACTCCTGGTTGAGCGATATTCAGAAACCGGAAATATAGTTTGGTAAAGTAGCTTATCCGATTTTCTGACACTGAAGAGTTAATTGGAAACATACTATTGTAAAAAAAAAAAAGAAAGATTTCAATATCTGCCCGGCTATATCGCTGAATTCTGAAAGACTAAAGAGCGGCATTGTTCTTAGCAGTGGCCTTCTTTGAGATATTGGTTTATTTCATAAAGTCATGCCTGGAGTTTTACGTGCTGCTTGGGCTTATGAAAGAGCAGAATGGAATTTAAAAAAAGAGAACTAAACTGACAGTCAGACAGACAGAAAAACAAACAGACAGACAGACAGGCAGGCAGATAGACAGACAGACAGGCAAACAGACAGACAGACAGACAGACAGACAGGCTGACAGGCAGAGATTGATAGAGAGACAAAGAACAAAGAGAGAAAATGGGAATGTGCAAAAATGGGGGGAAGGGGGGGGGGAGAGGGCGAAGGGAAAGTGGTAGAAAGAAAAAGACGGACGAATAAACAGACATACAGAGAGAGCTCTTTACGGAG
This sequence comes from Peronia verruculata, assembly GCA_038406235.1. Classification (NCBI taxonomy): domain Eukaryota; kingdom Metazoa; phylum Mollusca; class Gastropoda; order Systellommatophora; family Onchidiidae; genus Peronia; species Peronia verruculata. The sequence continues at coordinate 10,300 of JBCAUA010055443.1, forward strand.
GAAGAAGAGAGAAAAGGTGGGGAGGTATAGAAGAGAGAAGAAGACAGAGAAAAAGGAAGAGGGCGGGGGAGGGAGAGGGTAGTGAGATCAACATACAGATATAGAGCAGCAAGAGAGAGGTGTCGGGAAAAAATCAAATTTGAGACAGTGGGAGTATGGAGACAAAGTGGGAGTATGGAGAGTGGGAGTATGAAGACAAAGTGGGAGTATGGAGAGTGGGAGTATGGAGACAAAGTGGGAGTATGGAGAGTGGGAGTATGGAGACAAAGTGGAAGCACGACGACAAAGTGGGAGTATGAATCCAAAGTGGGAGTATGAAGACAAAGTAGGAGCATGAAGACAAAATGGAAGTATGAGGAGAAAATGGAAGTATGGAGACAAAGTGGGAGTCCCCATGGTATAATGTAACATGTCCCATAAATCCGTAGTTGTGCCAAGTCCAGGCAGGCAAGGAGTCTGACTGTAATTATCTGAATCGGATCAAGGATCGGTTGACTCACGGACAGTGAGGATGGTAGTGATAGTGATGGCGATAGTGATGGTGGTGGTGATGGTAGTTGTGGGGGCGGGGGGCGGGGGGGGCGGAGACGTGGGGTCAGGACTGGAATATGGGAGAACACAATCATTCTAATTATAATGTAAATTTAGTGAGACAGCCATAATTGGTAATTATCTCCCCTCCACGCCCCCTCCCCACACCACACCCCCAAATCCCGACCTAATTTGCCCCTCCCTTTCCAAATGCCATTCTCTTATGTTCTACCACCTTCCTTACCCCGCTTTCACAGTCTCCGTTTAGTAAACTGAATACGGTAATACTTCATTTAGCCCGGCGCATTGAAGTCAAGAAATTGACGGATAACGTCGAAAGACGGATAATACAACACTACCTCTAACATAACCCTAATAAAATAATAACAATACTATGCTGTAGAAATAATAATAAAAAAAATAATAATACAGTTATTGAAAATAGTAAAATTAACGATGATATTACAGTGGTCCACAGACTGCAGTACAATACTGCACATTACACTGTACTAGAGTCAAGTACTGTACTGCGTCAGACAAGTTTAGTTATTTAATGCTGTTCTCATCGACTAGTTGTCTACTAAAACACAATTCACATAACACAGTTATGTATTATTTTGACCACGGTTGTGGACAGCTGAGATAACCACCACTACAG
>JBCAUA010055454.1:0-11487 GCA_038406235.1 Peronia verruculata
TCTGAGACCCCCCCCCCCAAAAAAAATATATATTAAACAGATAAAACCAAACATTATTTGATAATTTTCTACTCACCCCTGCAATGTCAAGTCCATCAGTAACCGTTTCTGTGGCAGGGAAGAAAGTTGCTAACAAGAGCATTTTACATAACTGTGTAAATAAATATGCTCCACCAGCCTGGACACATTTCCAAAAGGCACTGTACTCAGCCCTGAAACAAAAAGAGTCAAAAGAAAAGTAACTTTATGTTTAACAGCTGGACCCGAGCATATACTTCAGTCATGGCAACAGTAAAACCCTTTGCATCCCAAAGACAAGAGTTCGCATGAAATGGGCTTTGGGGTAAAAAAAAAAAAAAAAAGAAAATACTACACTACCGCAGTTATAAGTATGTCCACTTCATACAGTCTCAGTGCTTACTAAATAAAAATATACAGATGAAAGAATCTAAATGAGTACAGAAAGCATAGGAATCTTATGAAAGCCAATTTATAATTCTTTTCGCTCATGAAAAGTAGAGTTGAATACCTGAGAGACTGATGAGTAGTAAATTTATCAACATTACAGCTGCAGACTGAATTCAGATCAAGATCTAGATTTCTAGATCTTGATTTAGCCACAAATCTTGCTCTCTATTACTGGATAAGATTTAAAATGATCTATAGATCTATCAGATGAAAGCAATAATATCGTATGTTTGAGGTTCAGTCTTTATGAAAGATTTCTAACAAGATCGACAGTTAGTGAATCAGGAGGGAATCTGAAAATGCGACATAGTGAAATCAGGTGCGACTGGAGAAATCTGTGTTTTTCAACAGTGAATGAATTTTTATATTTTTAACACAATTTTTTTTTTCTTCACCCTTCTATATCAATCTAAAAATGCATTTCAGAGTTCAATTTGCAGAAAAAGATCGAGTAAAAGCCCAAAAACTGTAATTCTATGGTATAGCCTGAAAAGGGACTAAAAAGGATTTCCGGAAGTGATGGGCCATTTTATCAATAAAGTCAGATGCAGAAACAGGTCATGCCCATTGTCTTTAATTGCCAATCTTACAAAGGTAGAAGAATCATTTTTTTCTCACACTGAAAGGGAAATGAATAATCTTTACAGTGATACCAATAACTCCATATGTGCTCAAAATTTGACAAGAGCCTGATTTCATGTCGTATCTCATTTGTGGCACCGAAGTCTGCATCATGTCAGACTACACCAATCTGACCCACAACTGGCTGATTTCTTCTGGACATAAAACTATTGGCACTACCTTCTCTCTGTGGTCCCAGTACAAATGGATATCGATACTGCAATTGTAATGCTTGGTCACTTAAGGCTATTAGAATGATACCAAATATTTGTAACAATTTATAGATTAGTTCTCGCATAGAATTAACCCTGCAGTCACATTGTGACTCACAAGTAGTATCTGTTATCTTTGCAGCATGCACGACTTGCAAGTAGTTGTTATCTCGTAAGTAGAATCTGTTGTCTCTGTGGTCACTCATAACCAAAAGTTTAAAATCATAAATGCCCCATCTACCTTATTTTATGTGTGTGTGTGTGCACGTTGTGTTTTAATTGTATGTGCACTTCTTTGAGAATCCAGTGGGCTCCTACAGCAGCTATGCCTTGACTGATTCAGTCCATCGTGTGTGGATTGCAGCACAATCTTACATGCGCATTTGCATTTTACGGTCGTTTTTGTGCCCAAACACCCCTTCTGACAAGTGTAGCTCATAGAGGTCTAAGTTGGTGATTATAAGTAGCATGGAAAGGACCTGTTGACTGTTGTAACTACGTAAGAACTGGAATTAGGAGTACTCGTAAGTCAGCCAGTTACAACACAATTTATCATATGTGCTGTGAAATCCGCGCCCCCGTTTTTCCTGCACCTAGAGGAATCCCCTTCTGATCTCGCAAGAGTGATTACTGGCTAGATCTAATTTGAATACAGAAACGGGATTTCACGAGAATTAGGCTGAGTAGCCAAAAATAGAGGCGCGGATTTCGCAGCACATGACATAGTTATAGTATAAATACGCCAAGCCCAATATACAGGCTATACAGCCCCTACCTCAGCCCTAGCCCTAGATCTAGATTCAGATTCTAGATCTGGACTAGCCCTGATATCTGGCTAGCCTACAACTTAGTCCAACTTAGATCTAGATAATCTAGATCTAGATCTAGACTCCAGATCTAGAGTAGGCTAGATAGATCTAGATCTGGGATCTAGGCCTAGTCTACTCTGGTGTCTCTAGCTAGAAGAGATGTCCAAACTAGATCTAGATCTAGATTTAATGTAGACTTGTGTGTACACTTAGAGATCGAGATCGGCAGTGGAATTCTCATTTGATACTTACAGCCCTGAACATTTGTACACGATTACATATGGCACATATGCTAATGCCACGCAGTTTCCAAAATGAAAGAACGTCATTCTTTTGGAGGTCTCTGTAAACGATATAAACCGGAAATCACTTGTGGTTTGCAAAAAGCAGTAGAGAGGAAAATTAATAATTATTGTAAGGTGAAAATTTGCGGCAATTTAAGGGGGAAAAAAAGCTGATTTTATTTCCTATGATAAGTCTCAGTAAATGTTGAAGACACCGTTAAATATATCATAAATGTAGAGTAGTCTTACTTTTTTTTTTGTTTTATGTGCTGAACGGTATGCCTAACAACCATTCAACGAATGATTAGCAACCGCTGTATGGGCTTGGATTTGCTCTCAGACCCACTCGTTTAAATCTATAGGGAAATACTTTGCTTGTGGTCAAGGAATTCCCTGAAACATCCACTATGAGTATCAATTTTCATGCCAATCAGGTAGGAAAGGCAGGCCTTAAATTGAATGACAGCAATTATTCCAAGGATTTGTTTTGATTATAAAATTGCGTGACTGCAACATCAAAACGCCCAATCTAAAAACCGTTTGTTCTGTCGTCTCACATTGTGACACGTCTCACTTTGTGATAATACAATCTGTTATTTGAGAAATTTAGAGAGAAGAGTAGAGTATGGATCTTGGCTTCATGATAAAATAAAAATAAAAAGAAATTTATGAAATGCATAGGCCTATCTTTGTTTCACACCGTGAGAACATTTTATTAGGCCTAGATCTAGATATGTTAAACATTTCGAGAGAATAGGCAAAAAAAAAAAAAAAATAAGCATTAGAGTGGTATGTTGGTACCTCCTGTGCTTGTCACAAAACCTTTGTCGTAAATTGAAGTGAGTTATTTATATACAATCATTTATATGTATATACACGGTTAAATGCACAGTGCTCGCGAGGCTTGATTATCATTTATGAGATGCGGCCCTTCAAAAAAAGTAGGTAAAAAAGTTCAGTGACCCCCCTTATGATATTGCCAATACAGACTAGGTTACTTTTGACTGTACAAAATATCTACGTGGAGTTTAGGTGCAGTAGTACACGTACTTGTTTGCTTGTTTTTTTGGTTTTTTTTTTACTTTTTTTTTTTTTCTTGTCAAACATAAATATTGTTATAAACAACAAAGTGCCTAAAGCTCATTGAAATGGAAAAAAAAAATACATATAGGCCCTTAACCGTGAGCTCAGTTCTTTGTTGTCCTATCTCCAATTTGGGCAATTTGATGTTATATGAAAAAAAGAGAGTAAATCTACCATATAATGTAATTATTATCAACGATCAGTTGCCCAAACAAGCAGATTTTGAAAATTATTTTGTCTGATCTCCGATGTACAAAAACAGTTGCTAAACACAACTCATCAATTGTTTTTTCAAAATGTGAAAAATGAAGATAGAGCAACAAAGAACTGAGCTCACGTTATGTCTACATCTCAATGGAGGCCTACTCTGCACACCGTAGCACGTGATTGCACAAAGCATGCACCCATAGTACTTTAGTAGACCTAAATTTACAGTCCTCTCTCTGACTATCCCCTCTTCTCTCATCCACTTCCCAACTACACATCATACTCCTTATCCAGCTAGTCAGTATCATCACTTCGGAAACTGGTTTGCACCAGATTCTAGGCTCTTAGTCCAAAATTAGGTCAGTGAGTTTTTCAAAAGTTCCATGTTAATGGTAATCTTTATCGAGTCAAGGTGTGCATTTGAGTGATGTAGCATGCGTTTATACTTCTTATATAGCAAAAAATCTGTCATACAGCGAAAGGCGACAATATAACCCAACCATGCACTTATTTGGGGCGGTTTAATTGTATACTATTGTATGTATACTAGAAGAGAACCCATGGCCTCTGTGGAAGATTTTTTATAGATCAAGCCATCACTGCCACGTGATTCAAAATGTATGGCAGGTGTACGCACGTCATGTTGGTATTTTGGGTGATTAACTGAATGTTACTCAAGAAAACATGTTTTGAACTCATCACCTACGGTGTGCATACCTCGCTGTTGATGTTTTGCTTGATTCAACTGAATGTTATTCAAACATGTTTTGAATGCGTCATACTATCGAAAGTACATTTCGGATCAAGCAGCCTTGCGAGTTTCTGATTCAATTATTATCACATTTTTGGAATAATGTTTAAGATAATAAGCTTTTTTCGGGTTTATGTACACAGAAACAGAGATCCATATATTATCACATTTTTAAAATAACATCCAAAATAATAAGCTATTTTTGGGTTTAATACATAGACATACAGGTCCATATGCAGGGATGTTGTATGTCAAATTCCAAATCCATTTAACAGTTTTTGAGTCCATAAGCCTATTGTGGGTTTTCTTGCAGTTTTATAATATAGCTGTATATAAAGAGAGAGATATATATCGAAGCCTAGTGTGGGTTTCATTGCAGATTTATAGTAAAGATAAATATATATATATCTTGAAAGAGATCTGCAGACTCTTGAAAATTGACAGGAATAATTCTGTTTCCTCATTGTGTAAGGCAGTGATAAAACTAGTAACTGGACTACTGAAAAAAAAAGTTAAGACTATAAAGTGATTTTGCGTTTTATAGTATTTAGATTCTAAGATCTAAACTCTGGAGGTGAAAAGAGAGCACACTGGATAGAAAATCTCACGGAGACGGTACATAATTGTGAAGAAAACCAAACCAATGCATTTTATTCTGGCCTATAGCCCAACCATGCACTTATTTGCTTTGTTATGAATGACTGATTACGGATGCCACCACCTGATAGGTAAATATTATCTAAATTGTTTCTTGCCACAGGTACCAATGAGGTATGAAATACATATGGCACAGATATTGAATAGGCCTATAATCTATTCACGTTAATGTGCACATTTACAACAATGACCTTATCCCTTGCATGTAAGCCTATCATGTTAGGATTATCACAGATGTAAAGGCTTTAAATTACAAAGAGTATTGATATTCCTCTGATATCTTAAAAGAAAAAATAATAATAATAATCATGTGTTTTATAATAGTACATTTGGTTTCATATTTGTCTTTACAGTATGAGCAGGCTTTCACACCTCATAGGATTCAAAACTGGGAAGTACCAAAAGAAGCTGAAGGAAAGGTATGATCCCCAAATTTATCATTTGATTTTCATAATGCACCACACAGATACTATATCATCAAGGGAGGTATCAGTTAATTCCCCTTTGAGATGTGGGAGGCTTTATGGATTATGACTGATATTAACTTTAAATTCAGAAAGGCACGGATCTGGGAATTCAATGGCTTTCTTGCTCAATAATTTTTATTTTCCTTTGCTTCGATAATTTACCAGACATAACATTTATAATTACCACTGAATATGAAATGAACTTTAAAAGAAAAGATATTTCCCGGTATCCAGTGGATGAAATAGAGCTTTTAAATGCAATAATTAATCATGTCACTGTTATCTTATCTGTTAATTGCCATGCTCATAGACTTGAAGAAGTGATAATATATTTTGGAAAAATATCATTATTTGATTGAGGAGCATTAATCTTTTATGTTGTGCTATCATGCTTTCCCAGCCAGTATAATCTCTTTTACAGAATCACACCTGTATAACTTAAGATTATCTTAGCACCCAGCCTATCTGATCTTCTGATTAAATCATTCTTTTTTGCACATGCCTTCTGACTGTGGTTTCTTTGTCATAAAATTTCCATTTGTGTTCCTGGATTGTGTTTCTGCATTAATTCATTTGTGATAATGGTATGGTTTGTACAAAACAAGTGTGGATTGTTCATCATATCCCCCAGAAAGATTTGAAATAAATTAGGGTCCAGTAGAAAGTCTTCTTGCCCTCTTACTAAGAGTATCTTAGCACTACATGATGCTCACCTTACAGTGTTTGGATAGTTGAACTGAATTTACAGTATGATGTAAATTTATTTCTTCTATCCAAGCATTGTATATTAATCTTCAAAACACAAAATCCAATATGGTGATGTTGTCAAAGCAAACAAGTGCAAACAAAAAAAAAATTTATTTTTTTTTCACTTTTTCCCCTTAATTTGGACATGTTGAATCTGAGTTTGAAGCATAAAAAATATTTCAAGCATTAAAAAAATCACTCCATCACCCCCCCCCCCCCCTCCACACACACACATACACCTTTAATATTCAAGTTCTTCACTTTGATCTGACTCTCATTTCACAGTATAAGACCTTTATAAACATTTTCCTGATATGTCTTATTTTTTTATGATAATATGTAGTGTATGCTAATGAAACAAGACATGAATAGTAGTACAACTTGATCTCACTTATGGTTATTCTTTTAACCAGTTATCTTTATACATTAATTTTATGCAGTATCCAAAGCCACAAACTGGATTTACCCGTATTAAGGCAAATGATCGGGGACATTTGCTTCCAAATGTGCCACGTGAGAGAACTTCACCATGGGGCACTTTTGTTGGGACATGGGATATGCCCTCTAAGATTCCAGGTCAGTTTTTCACAAAATAGATCATAAATCAAATGTGATAGATCTATGTGCTGCACTGCACTGCACAAAAAAAAAAAGAAAAAGGCAGTTTTTGCCAGTTTAGTAGTGACTTTTGTAGTCTCTCCATAGTAAGATAAATTCTGTTTGTCCTTTGAAAGAAAATTCCTGTCACATGTGATGAGATACAGTATTTATGCAAGATACATTCATATGTGTATGCTGACAAGAAGGCCTAGTAAATTCAAGAAATTCTATAATGCCTCAGCTTGATAAGCATGTCACTGATGGCAGAAAAGAATTCTTGTAATGCTGTTCATACATGCAACAGACTCCTACTTCTTTCAGGATATTTCAGATGATAATAAATGGGGGCCTAGAGGCTTCCTGAACTAAGGAAAATTTGAAATACAGGCCTTTGGATGTAAAGTGTTAATATAGGCTACACATAATTTCTGTAACAATTTTACATCTTCTCACATCCGTTTATTCTCCATTAGCCATGTTCATGTATATTTTATGCCCAGGCTGAAAACTGTTTTATCACACTATATTGTGAATTTATAAAACATATTGATCAAGATCTGTATACAAAAATTTCAGTTTTCTGATTTAATCTATAAATGTGTGTTCACTTTGAGTGGGCAGAGGAAGTGTGATCATGCCAGTCCACTTTTGAATTAATATTTATTTGCTCCTACTTACTGGATGCATTCGTTTTTAATTTAGATAGATTTTTCCTGAGGTCAGCATTATTTTTTGGTATTGATATGAAGAAAAAGATGATCACACAACCTGACAAATTTTTTCCATAATATAGGCCTACTTGTGTGTCTCAATGTCAGCTGATGTTGAAATCAAGCCTTGAATGGTAGTAACATTAGCAAATTTATAGATGTTAAAACTCGTGTAGTCACTTGTACAGACAGTTAACTCTTTCCATGCCAGGCAATACCTAACCTAAGAGGTGATATTGATGATATAAGGGGTAACATGGCAATAACATTTATCAAGGATATATCACTTAATGGCATGGAAGGAATTAATCTTAATGACATTAAGCTATAGCTATAATTAAAATACACAGTTATTTGCAAACATAATCAATCACTTATAACTTTTGAAATAGATATGAGGGTTTCAGGGCGAAACGTGACAAATACCATGCTTAAAAATTTTGAGTTATACCCACAATATTGGGAATGGTGATAGTGCTATATGGTAAGGACTCTTCTTTTCACTAAACACAGCATATACTTCCCGAAAATCTTCATAAAATTCTAGTTCTTAATAACAAATTACTAACAATTCGGAGAACAAATTGTCATTTTTCTCTTAACGGCGATTTTGGATACGTCTCATTTTGCCCTGAAACCTTTCATATGCCACACTGGATACCATGAAATCAGTTCTATTCATTGCGCAGGACCAAATCTGCAGAAACGTTTCAACATCAAAAGTTTAAATAAATCATAATAAACAGATGAAACTGCTACTTGCATCTTCAGACTATGTCTTACTGCCCAATACATTTCTCGGAGGGTACATTAGGGGTATGACTTAATACAAAGGCAAAAACCACACTTTACTACATGAAATATTATGGATTTTTCAAGAGTTCATTGTAGCCTATATATATATATTCAGATGGTAAATATACATCAACGATGGTTTAGAATACTCAGTGAACTTAAAAGCTCAGATTATCAACTTTAGGATAGGCTAATTAAATAAAACCACAAAGAGCTGCACATTTTGTGTTGGAAATTCCACTTAAAATCACAAAGCAGGACACAAAGGACAACAGATCTATAAATTCACCAGTTTTGCTGTTGATGTTGAGGAATCAGTTTCACCAACATTCTGTCTTTCCATCAGGAAATCGTGTTTTGAACCCAACTGCAAGATCTGAGGATGCTGTCATCAAGGGACAAAAAATGAAGGAAAAGGGAGATGTTGTACTTAGTGGTGCATTGAAGAGGTGCCATGTGAGTTTGTTTTTGTTTTTTTTCCTCAATAAAGAATATTTATTTTCTTATCAACTAAAAGACATAGTCTAGATGTCATGATTAATTCTTATTACCTGAAGTGGCTACACAGTCATCACTAAGTCAGGGCGTGCCTGCCGAAGGACACAAGGAAGGGATGACTCATTCATCACTGAGTTGATCTGCAGTTAGCCTCAAAAACTCCATGATACATGACCATAAATGGAACCACTTCAAAACTAAAAAGGTCTATGACTGAAAAAGAAACAAAACTAGCAGAGGTTGCTTGAAAAAGCAGTAGATTTGTATTTTTTTCATATGCTATATTGATATAGGCCTGTATACCCTAATTTAACTAATCTATGTAGGGGATTAATTTCAGCAAAACCAGAAAATCAATTACTGCTAATAAGAGTTAATAGTGAAACTTAGTGAAAGTAATTACTGAGGACGGTACAACTCTAGCAATTAACCAGTGCTTTTCAAAAGCAAGATTTAGTTTCTCGTCCTCATTGTGCACAATCCATCAAAACTGTGTCATTTCCTTGAACAAACAATTTATATTTTTACTTCTCCATTCACACACAAGACAATTTCTGTGTTGTTCATAAAAACAATTTTAGAAAATATGAACTCCAGCATATACTTAAACGTCAAAATTTCTGAACAAACTTTGACTCATATTTCCTATATCAACTTCAGATACCAGATATAAATTCAGCTGTAGTCTTAAATTACATTAGACATTAATCTTCCCCTTACTGGAAAATAAATACGGATAGACGATCTTCAGACGATCACTGCACTGTGATCTATAATCACTGGCACAAAGTGGCAGTGAGAGTAGACATACTGTGAAATTTATGTCTCTATCAGTTCTGTCACTGCTGGTTAAATTCTTAATTACTATGAAACTGACATCAAAAGCTTCTCTTGGAAAATATGTGATAATGAAGATTCAAGTACTCTGGGATGAAACACAGTTGATTAAAGCAGGAGACAAGTAAATGAGCAAGATCTAATGGAAATTGTGAAATACGTTGCTAGACCGTAATAAACTTCTTTCACAGACTAAATTAAAATTTTCTTCTCATGCATTCAGCAGTGTGCAAATGACACTGCATTGTTTTAATTAGACTGCAAGGTCACTTGTTCAAACCAAAAGAAAATAAAAACAGAGAGGACAGTAAGGCACCTGGGAAGTCATTTGTGTAGCTGTGTGGGAAAAACACCTTAAAGCCACACATGGGTTCTGAGCTATGGACAAAAAAAGGCAATATGAGGTCATATGTTAAAAATCAGTTTCTAGTACTAAACAAAGTTCAGCTTTTTGTTGCTGACGTATCAGAAGCTTTTCACAGAATTTTGCCACTAAATGTATTTGTAAAGTTGTTAATGATATGACTACATTAAATTAATGTGTAGATGTATCGTACCGTTTAGGCACAATATAGCCATGATTATGTTGACGTGCTGTTAAATCCCAACACACACAAAACTGACAAACATCAAATATAGTAAAAAACATGAGCCTATTCAACTGATTTTGTTTAGTCATGTTGCCTAGATCAAGTGGTTTCTCACCACATGCAATTGAATTGCAGTGCAGTTTTTTCTTTATATATATAATATAACTATCAAATTTAATCCAGACTAAGGGAGGGAGAAAGCTAACCTGAGCTAACCTGTATGGTCTTTAAGCATTGGTTTATCATTCTGTTGATATTGCTTTGAGATGCAGCAGAAGCGAATGGACAACTGAATCTGTACATGATGTATAAGTTTACAGATTACCAGCACAGAACAGAAACAAACATAAAGAAAATGTTTGCATAAAAGGAAATCTACTGCCTGTAACTGCAAGTATTTTGCTATGCAGAATATTTTATGTTTTCTTTCTAGACTGTAGACCCATTGCCAGTAAAAATGGATGCTCCAGAAGATAACTGGCCTGCAGGAATGAACTGTGAGCCTGCTGGAAACCCTAAAGCTATGGCTGCAGGTGAACAGCCATGTCCACAAGTGGAGACAAGTTACTTTGATTCCAATCAGCCAAGAGCTATGTCAAGGAAGGAAAGCAGGGAAGGTCTGAACTGGCCTAAGGTATGAGATTATATTGGATTTTTTGCTATCCTTGGATGGTGAACAAAATTTAGATAACTTTTTTCAAATCCATTGACTCTTTGTAGTTTCAACTTGACAGGCTGTCAGACATTTTTTTTCCTCCCTAAAGTTCATCTATTTATGATCTCCTGAGGACCCATGTTGTTGATGAAACACAATTAAGTTTTCAACACGTCAAGTTTTACAGATTTTTGTTTTAAATTAATTGTCAGTAGACAGTTCATCTTAAATTTTAATTCAGTTCTATAAAATGAAATAAAAAACTAAGGTACTGGTTTGTGGGGCATCTCACTGGTAACAAAATGACCTGTAATGAGGTCAAATAATTTTTCTGCTACGTACATATATTTATGGAAGCATGCATTTCTTCATGTATAGGTATAACTAGCAAGGTCTCCCTTCTACGAATGGGGGAATAAAGATAAAAATGATAAACTGACATTGACCATTGTCTGTGAAAAATGATAAAATATAAGACTTATCTATCTCTGATCTT
>JBCAUA010055465.1:0-11487 GCA_038406235.1 Peronia verruculata
CGTGCCGTCAGTGCGCCTCGTACGGGGACCCCGCAGGTGATCCCGAAGGACCATCCGCAGAGTCGCCGAAGCAACACCCATTTCACTAGGTGTAACAACTGAATGAATATCCTTGACATTGTTGCACAAAAATTTAGTTACAACGCTTCCGTGTAGAGTGGTTTACATTTAAAGACAACACATGTGATTCTATGGCATGTAATCTCCATTTTGATTTGTAACAAAACCCCTCCCATTGACACTGGATTCATTCCATCTGGATGCAGGACAGACATGCACTTGCCATATATACTAGCAGTACACTTTCCTCATCTGTTGGCTAAGTAACTACGTGTATCTTAGCTACAAACTAGAAAACAAAAGAAAGAAGAGATGGGTAAAAGATTTACAGGAGCCATGGGGTCAGAGTCAGAAATCATCATTGTCAGGGTACTGACCGCGGACCAGGGCTGAGTTGAGACAACTTTATCTTTCCAATCGAGATGTAAACGTCTGTACGTATAGTAGTTCTGGTAATAGCAGTAGTAATGATAGAGGTAATAGTAGAAGCAATAGCTAAAGTAGTAGTAATAGTGAAGGTAGTAGTACATAATAGAAATAACAGTAGCAACAGTGATAGGAACAGCAGCTGCAAGGTTTAGTAGAAGATGTAGTGGCGCTGGAAGTAGTTGCAGCAGTAGTAAAACAGAAAAATGCTAATAAAGGCAATGGGTGTGGGAATAGTAGCAGTAATGGTAAGAGGGGTAATGTAAGGGTTATCATACCTTACAGTTGTAGCTATTGTTTGTATTACAAGCAGTAGTGGTAGAAGTGTAAGACGTAAGTGTAGCAGGTAGTAGTAACTGCAGTAACGTGACAATGATTCTCATTCTCCAGGCTCTCTGGTGAAGATAATAATAATGGCCACAACGGTGATCACCTTCATTTTCCTGGGCGTTGTAAAGTTGGTGTCTCTGCTGGATGAGGCTGACGTCCCGGGACTCCAATCCCAACCACATGCGGTAAAATATCCTTTTCAGCCATTTACTTCAAAACAAAACAAAAAAAAAAATGCTGGAAGTTGCCTTACTATCATCTGATCGGGTTGACGTACAAATAGCCGATTCCACATATTATTTATGAAATTTCCTAGGTTTAGAATATACTCACAAGAGAAGGGTGTCCTATCCATGTTCCCTTTAGTATCCATGAAAAGAACAACACGTATTGACGATTGAACCTGTCTTCATAGCGACCATCTCATTATGGTCCATCTTGCTTGCCGTGAAGCATAACTCTCAAAAACGTTCCTTTTAATAGACTTGACATTTAACTGTTCTCTTCACCTGAACCCACGTTCATCCATCAACCTTCTTCTTACTTCTAAGTGTATAGTTTCTATGCCTGTTTGTACCTGCCATTTCTTCAGTGGCTTTCCAGATACCACATACGGGCATGTCTAGTGACATTTTATTAATTCTTACCCAGTATACCGTGTCTAAATAGTTTCCATTAATTTTCTTGCTTTCTCACATTAGCTATCTTTCTTTAACCTTCTAGGACTCATCAGGTATAACGACAATATGATAATAGTATCTTCAGAAAGAACTGAATCTCCATATTTTTTTAGCAGTTATTTTTGTGGGGACTAAAACTGGTTTGAACTAAAGTCCCTCATCTTGAACTATTATCCTTAGTAAAACATTAGAGAAACTATTAGCCTTTAATTCGATCATTCAACGTCATCCTAAAACTGCGTGAATGTTCCCTTGGAATTGTGGACGATGAATTTGTATGTCTTAACTTTTGCAATCCAGTGCCCTGAAATGAAACTAGCAATCCTTATTGTAAAGTTTTGTTATTATGAACGTTTTATTATACTATAAGGAGATTTTACTAATGGCCAATATTGCGGAAATGAATACATGTAGTTTCACTGCAAGGCAAATTACTTTCAACATTACTTCATAGTTATATAGCCATACCCCTTTGAAAGCTGGCCAGGTCTTGGAGAGTTGAATATTGTCCAGCAAAATGGATAGATTTCTTGTGATCAATAAAGTGCATCCTGTTATTGTTATTTTCTTCTTATTACAAGATCGATTAATGGGCTTGGCTGGATTGTGAATTAAATACAGCGTCTTGCTCTTCTCTCTTATTAAGATTTTGAAAGAGAAATCATAGATTTATACTTTAAAATAATAATTATAATAACGGTTTCTTTTAAAGGAAACACATTCTCATTTATAAGACTCTGCATTGGTAGACTTTCCTCATACTTACAAGCTTTTTAAAGTAAAGTGAACAATGTGAAGATAGTAACAATAAGTTATTGATTACTTTACGCAGGGCTAACCACCTTTGTTACCATAGAGACAAGAACTTTCGCTGTGATGCCTTAGTCATTGACGAGTCACAAAGCAATGGCGTTGGTTTTGAGAACTTCATCCATATGGAGACATTGTTACAGCTGTCACAAGGATGTGTCATTTCTGCGCCCGTCCCCACCCCTCCCCCATCTGGCAATTATGTCTTATATTACATGCAGACAAATATTGTATTTCTGTGGCATAAATAATAATTCGTTATGTACGCCTGAGATAATTAAGTATATCTTATTGTGGAAATAGAACCTTGTTGAATCCTCTTGTAGATAATACCTGTTAATTTCTATACGTTTATCGTTTTTCTTGTCCATTTTATGTTTCTCAATATAGTGATAATCTCTATGTTACCTTCAGTAACATTCTTTGTTGTAACTGCCATTGATTCTGTAACGATATCTCTCTTTCCCATCCTGTTAGATCCATAGACGCCCTGACTCATATACTAGCATATTTATACTCTCCCCATCTCGATTTGCATTCCTATTTCCCACAACCGTCTTTTCTCTGCATATACCAAGCTAAATAGAGGTTTCCTAAAAGTTTTCTTGTGACAGTTTGTTCGAGTACTAGAACATGTATTGTTTATGGGAACAGCTGAAAGACGGAGACGTGTTTTTTTAACATGGACTAATATGTAGTATATATACGAAATGAATATATCATTATGATAGTAAAGGGCCTAACAATCACAACAAAGGTATCATAGGGCATCTAAATCCACAACAATGCTCGCGGACAACGCACACCATATCAGAATAGACAGCAAGCAAAGAAGCAGACCAGTTCATTATTTGCAGAGTAATCATATTTTTCCATTTCCTTGTTTTTTGTTTGTTTTTTTTTGTAACCCGTTGGCAATTGTAATCAGGTATTTTATGAAAGATAGAAAAACGTTGGCCGATTAAATATAGAAATTTATTAATATTTCAATATCGATCCTTTCCACGTTCGTGTTTACTTCCGTGTTTGGATGCAAATTTTTGGTGGGCGGACGCGGAAGGGAAACGTCATAAGTGATTTACTTCCGTGTTTGAAATGTAAACAATGGAATGTGGAGCGAACGCGGAAGCGACACGTCATAAGTGATTTACTTCCGTGTTTGAAATGTAAACAATAGAATGTTGGGCGGACGCGGAAGCTAAACGTCATAAGTCAACGATATATGCACGTTAGCGCCCTACGAAATAAAAACGCAAACCATTATTACTGTCCAGGCAGGCTGAAAACACCAAACAATTCTGTTTACCCTTTAGTAGATCAAATGATATCGATCTATCTCACAGTCATTTGTTCCTTTTTTCCTTCTTTTAAAATTAGCATTTATAATTTTCTTATCGTTTCCAATACGGTTAATTAAACAATGCTATCACCCCTCCCCCCCCCGCCTCTTTCTCTCTCTCTCTCTCTTGTTCATTCGATCGTTTTCTTTCTCTCTCTCTCTTTTCTTTCTCTCTCTATCTCTCTCTCTCGTTTTTTTTACTTATCATCTAATGTATTTCAATTATTAATATCCTCTCACGAAACCACTGTTTTATTTTATTCTGTCCATCCTGTTAGACATCCTTCATTCTATCCACCCATCACCCAGTATATCTCCCATGTATATCCCCCATCCCACATCATCATCACCATCATCATAGCCATTTTTCACCCTGTATGAAGGTATAGGCCGCCAACAACAGACTTCCATTTTCTCCTACCCTGGGTACGTCTCATTGCTTCTTTCCACCATTGCCCGACTGTCTGGATCTAGATCTAAATTTAGTCAGATCTAGATCTAACTAACTGGATCTAGATCTAGATCAATATATTTGGGATTTATAGTCTGAGTGAGAGCAAAGTAATTTTGGGATAGGCTACTGTGAAGCCTCAAATGAAATAATTATTTGTAAAGCATTGCGTTTTTTTTTTTCATGACAATATAGATCTACATTTTTGTTTTAAATCTAGAGTCTAGATCTAGATCTAGTTTCATATTGGCCTGAGTTCTAGATCTAAATGAGTTTAGATCTAGATTTAGACTTAGAACTAAATCTAATAAGATCTCAATCAATATAAATGTATCCATTAGGTAATCAGCTACCCAGTCTATCAGTAGCCTATTTGATATAATTTGTAAATCTCTGTTTCCGAAATAAATTGGTTGTCACCAGTAGTCCATCTGGCATATAATTTATGTAAATCCTACTCAAGTTATGACCATAAACGGCCTCAGCCAAAGTCTACCTTTCAGTTTGAATTCGAAGCACTAGATCCAGATGTATCATCATGTTTTCTATTTGGTATTCCGGTACATCTATACCTATCTATTTTACATAAGTGAGTGAAACAACTGAATTGTCACCAGTACCACTAATTATATAACACAACTTGGCAGTAATAGATCTAGATTTGAGTTTGCATTCAAAGCTCTATCTCTAGTTCAACTTAAATGTCTTCATTTTATCAGCTAACCAGCTAGCTAGGGTCTCTGTGCTTGTAAAACCCAAACTCTGTTGTTGAAACAGCTGAATCGTCAACATAATTTGGTCTCAGTTGAGAAATAACAAAAGATAGAGAAAACAAACTTTTATGTGAGCCTTTTTTTTTCTTTTTAGCAATATAGATCTAAATGTATATTCTAGGGGATAAAAAAACATGCATTGATTTTGATCAACAATACATTAAAAGAGACACTTAATAGTTAATGCTCTTGCTTTCTAATGTGCGAATCCGTAGGTGTGATTTCCAGAGCTTTTCTGATTTCATTGTTATCATGCTGTAGTTTTAGTAAGACAAATAAGAATGCATGTAACAAACTCTTCATAAACCTTCTATCAATAGATATTTGAAAGTGTCAATGGGTGGGAAACAACAATTGAAATATTCAATCGGACAAGAGGTTAGCTGAAAGTTTTAAAGCAAGGTTAGATCTATATATTGATAAAGTCACCATTAGATTATTTTATTGTTATAGTACAAACTTGATCATTTTTTTTTTTAACTGGAACTCTATATATTTAAACTTTAAAGGAGTTTGACTATGCAGTGATGTTGCTGATGATAATGTTATCCAGATACACTCCGGATTACACTGGTCTTTTCATATCATCATAGCATACAGCCAGTTTGTACCCCCTCCCCCCCGAAAAAAAAAGTTTTTCCACCTACATTTGGTGCTTCTTGTACTTTTATGCGAGTATAAATAAATGTTTGAGAAGATCACATGCCATGTAAGTAATTCAGTATTAGATCTAACTGTCATTGTGTTTATTATTGATTTTAAATGTCACCAAGTACACCACAAGTGATATCACCTCCACTTGGAACAGTAATTTATAATTTTAAACAAAAGTGGATCTGCATGCTGAACATATTTGTTTGGCCCCAGTAGATGAGAGTGTGCATGTATGCATGAGTGCATGCATGAATGCGCGTAATATTTTTGTTTAAAAAGATATTTTCAACTTGTGCATTTTTGATATAACATTGTAATGTTATTTCCTGCCCACCTTAGGTCTTTACTGTCAGCTTTTCACTATTCAATAAAGCAACAGCTCAATCTTTTTTTTTTTTTCTGCGGTTGCATTTTTTTTTCTTTTCTTTGTTTTTTTTTCTTTAACCATGTGATACTTCATGTAAATTCAACAAATTTCATCTTTGGGAACATCAGACATTCTCTCAAATATTTACATATTTTGTATGCAGGCACTGTGTTATTAATTTTAATTGAAACTTATAACAGATAGAGATGATAATGAGGGCTGTGATGGATTTTAAAAGAACATGAAAACAAGATACATTCAGATCTGGTATATTTAGTAAATAAGGAAGAATACAAGAAAAGCTGAATTAAAACACTTTATTTTACGTTTTGCAAAAAATTGCATATAGATATGCTACTATTTTGCACATTGCCTCAAAAGCTGCACTAATTAAAGCTCATACGCTTATAATACAAGTTGAGTGTTGTCAGAAGATTAAAATTTAATGTAATTATTCAAAAGTGCTACAAGTTGCCAAAGATTTCGGTCTCGTACATTCTATCGTCTAGAGGGTAGATCTAGTTATGCATACAGTCACACTAAACATGAACAATAATACATCTACTTATACCTACACTGGAAAATATATCTCACAAACTACACTTCTTTTACAATTACTTGTCATGAACTATACAGAGTAGATGATGTAATGAAGATTTAGATCTAGATCTAGTTTCACAGTTGTGATGGTAATGTCCCACTGTGTGATGGCTTTTTCCAGTCCTGCGATATTGGTGCAGTAGGCTGACTTCACTGCTTCATCATCTTGTACAATGACCAAATCCTTTGCTGATAGCTTTTGAAAGTGAAAACCTGAAAAGCATTGTAACATATGAGGATGGATTTGTGCTGAAAATATTTAGCAACATTTAATTTCAAGTGCATCTGACTGATATAGATCTAGGCCTAAAAAACCAAATGAAGACACTGAAATACATTGTCATGCAAATAAGTGGAACACAGCTGAAAGGGATGTTGTGTGAACTTTCTGTCAAATTATTTACAAACTGCCTGTTCATGTCAAAGTTAAATTTTAATGAAGAAAATTTGAAAAATATGATGAGAAGAAATAAGGAAATTTAGAACAATGTGAAAGATGTCTGTGTGATTTCTTCAAATCATGCTGTGAGAAATTGTGAAGAAAAGATCAACTTTTTTGTAAGAAGACACGCCAATGACTGACTAAGTCCCATAATAATCTTTACTGAATTTTAATTAATTTATATAGCTGTTGAGAAATTTGCAACTTTCCCATGTTTCATTACTTCCCTATGCTTGCTATATACATGTATTATCCTTATGGAAAGATATGTATCTATGGGAATGTATTGTCTGTGGTCTTTGGGGGGGGGGGGGCAAAGAGATGAGACTTTGTGATATCAAAAGATTTTTAATACCAAAAAAGCGTTAATGTGAAAACATTGTTTACTTATCCAGTGAAATTTCAAACAAACTGAAGACTACATTATGGTTGAAATCTATCTACAGGTTTAGACTGATTTTGCACTAAATTATTCACAAAAGTCTTTATGCTCAAATACTATGTTGTCTGATGACAGACAGTGACATCAATTTGGAAGGTAATGGTATTCAAATTCATGTATAATATGTAAGATAGAATTATGGCAATGTCTTTCTGTTGGATTAGTTATTGTTCCTTTGCAGTACTTTTACATTAAGTGTTCCAAATTTTTTATAAAGAAAATATGAGTACACTGATCCTTTATCAGAAAGCTTGTCTTATTATTATTATTTTTTTTTTTTGTAGTACTAGAGAGTAATCTGTGCACTCTATCTATACTCACCTCAGCTATCTTTAATAGAAGTGGGAGTTAACAATTTATTTTGCCATCGGTGATGGTAAGTTGAGGCTGTATTTCTTTGGTGTCTGTTTTGATGCTATTTATGTTTGTTTGAGCTTTCCTTGCATGCTGAGTATCATCAATAGGCCTATATCTTTTGCATAGATAGTGTGTCTATATCTCATTGACTGTGAAATGTTAAATAAAATTTATCTTGTTATCTCATCTGTTGTATTTTTTTTTTCCTTTAAGTTCGAAAATTACTCGTAATGCCATTTTTAGAAATATCTCATAGATCTACCTACATGTATTTATACTACAAATGAAAAATGTCCACTTAGCACAACCTAACACTTAAATCATATCACTTGGCGTCTGAATCTGTGATACCGTTGTCTGATTTATTATTGATGTTTTCAATAAATCATTTAATGGTGATGCCATTTAATAACAGAACCATTATAATACATCACTGAAAAAAAAATTGAAATAGAAATATATTGTGTATGTGTCTGTGATTCTAGTCCCATGGGGTGGACAGTGAGTGACGAACTCTTTGCTGCCTGCCTTGTAGTATGCGTGCGTGTTTGGGAGTGTCCTCTTTTCAGAGGAACTGTAACTCTATTACAGAGGGAAGTGTGCAGTAACCTATCATATCAGCCTCTGAGCCGCATGGCTAAGTCACATTTGGACTATCACCGCCATAAATGGAGTTGTTGAGTTAAATCATTCCTAGCGGCAGCCTCCAGGAGGGGACGACAGGTGCAAAGCTTCCACTCGAGGAAAAGCCGGTCCTATGCTGGCACTTCCTCAACAGGGCAAAACTTACCAAGGGAAAACCGAAAGATCAAAAAGCAACTGTAGGAGCCGCAGTCCTTATAAGCGAGCAAGGAGCCGCGGCTCCCCTCCACCCGGCGCAGAGGGTCAGGAGGGCCAGCATACCAAACTGACCTACTGTCCTCTCTCTGCCTCCTCTGATTACTCTGTAGTCCAGGCGACACGGGTGGATGATAGGAACAAGCAGACGTACCCAATCCACTTCGGCCAGAGGCGGCGACCTACGGCTGGGATCCGCCGCAGGGCTCCGCACCTGTTCCTGGTACCACTTGCACGACACTCAACAGTATTTTCCACCGGACCATTTCAGCCGGATCAAGGAAGATGCTCGGACAATCTAAGCGGGCAAGGCCACGACGTAGGTGCATCAATGGGACGCACTCCCAAGGCTGAATTTTTATTTTCCTACTTACATAGGTCCCTATAGTGTACGCTAAGCGTTGGATGGGGGGGGGTATCTGGCTTTCTCTAATCCTCAGGGCCGAGGGATAATGCAGTCACCCTGTTCACTGGACTTCGTCACGAAGCGTCGGCCACCCCAGCCAGCCAAGCTCAGCCTGCCTCTCCTCCCGTTCACCGGGCAGGGCCAGATGGGGTAGGCGTCAGCAACCCGCCCGTCCGGGCAGCGACCACTCCGGGAAGTGCAAGTCCGGTATCCAACGGACGCCTACCAGAAGGAGGACCAGACCAGAGGGGTGTCGCTGGCCGCCCGACGTCCCGCCTCTGTTAGTTCAGATCTGGCAGTACTAGCTGTGCCAGATCCTTAACAGTTGCCACCACGAGAAGGTAGAGATCGGAACTAGGCAGGCGACCTCCCTCGGCTTATCTTAGCAGCTCAGGCCGGGGCCCTATACTGCTCGTATGGCTTCACACGCCGACCTCAATAGGCAAACCCCGAAGAGCTAGCCGCAGGGTCAGCGAGGCAACTATTAAATCTCTAGGCGCTAATAAAATGCAGATTTCGATCTTCGTGTCCTCCCATCCCTCAGTGGAGGACCAGCAAGTCGATCCCGGCCTCATTGCCTTGAGTTGTTTTCACCCTGAAGCAGACGCCAAACCACAGAGCCACTGGGGCGCCCCCCCCACCCCGGCCCCCTTTTGCTGCTGGGAGCGAAAATTAAACATTGTTACCATGATCTCCGCCGCTACCTTTGATCATGTCTGGCTAAGCAATTACAATGTCACGATTCACACCTTTCCACATTCACTTTCCTGCATCTTTCTCTGTCTCCCACCACCTTCTGGGATTCTGCCAGACTCAGTCCTGTCCATTCCTGGGTGTTATCTTCCCACCTCTTTCTCTGTCTTCCGAATCTCTGGCCTCCTTTAACTGTATTTTGCAAGACTGTCTTTGCAAAGGCCTCCTGTTACGTAAAACATGCCCCTACCATCAGTTTTTGCTTCTTTACAATAGTGAGGAGGTCATCATGGGGTCATATAGCTTCTCCAGCTCAGTGGGTTAGAGCGCCGGACAAAGTGCAGACAGGCCGAGATCGCAACCTACCAGGAGGCAACAGAAAGGAAATTCCTAAGCGAAACAGATGAGAAAACGAATGAGAGAGGGAGAAAGAGAGAGAGAGAGAGAGAGAGGGGGGGAGGGGGGAGAGAGAGAGAGACAGAAAGAACGGAAAAAAGAAAAGAAAGCAAATGAGAGGGAGAAAACGGAGAAAAAGAAACTGAGTAATTTTGTCCATTTTTTCCCTTCATTTGAGAGTCGTCACGATGAAATAAGGCTCTCGTCACATTTTCAGTATATGGGGTTATTGGTATTCATTTCTCTTTAAATATATGAAAAAATGACCTCTCTAACTTAAGTAGATGTTGAGATATTGGCAATTGAAGACGATGGGCGTGGCCCGTTTGCTGCAGCTGAAATTATTGAGAAAAGAGCCGATCACTTGTAAATCCTCATTAATCCTTGTTAGAGGATGTCACAAAATTACAATTTGGGGGCTTTTAATCGATCTATTTCAGTAAACTGAACTCTGAAATGCATGTTTAGATTGATATGAAGGGGTTTGGTAGAGAAAAAAAAAATGTACTAAAGATTCATTCACTGTTGAAAAATACGTGATTTCTCCGGTCGGCTCAGTTTGCGTAGTGCCTGATTTCATTGTGTCCCATCTCATTTCGTTATTTAAAAAAAAAAAAGGAAACAAAAATAAATTTGACAATAATTGTTTCTTTTTCTTGCTTCCCTTTCTCTCTCATTCTTCCTCTTCGTTCTGTTTGCGTTTTTTCTATTTTCTCTTCTCGTTTTTCTTTTCTCTCGTTGGTGTGGGGTCCGGTCCTGGCCTGTCGGCGGTCGGCGGTCGGCGCCCTGGCCGGCGCTCTAACCCACTGGGCTATCTCCACCCCCATCCTTTAGGATCTCAGCTTTCTTATATATCTAGTCTAACTACTGCAAAATGTTTTTGTGAAAAAAAAAAAAAATAAATAAATAAACTAAGACTTTCAGCACGATTTGAACCAGCACATATCAGATCCACAGACCAGCAGACAAACCACTGAGCTATTGCTACCACTGAGTGAAGTGGTGAGATGTTTCATTTAAACTTACAGTTGTTGTGAACAAATTCTAAAAAAAAAGAAGAGAGAAAGAGAGAGCGTGAGTTGATTTGTTTAACCCTTTCAATGCTTCGTCTTGAAAAGGCTGTTGACATTAAATTTTATATAGCCTCTATGATTTGGATGATTAAAACATAACAGCCTATGTGAACAGTGATCTTTAGTACCATTGTATACCAGGAGGCTTGTTCAGCCACTCTTTTCTTCTATTGTTTTTTTCTTAAGCCTTTCAGTCCTAAGAGACAGGATTATCTCGGCTTTTTGAAGTTGCCAATTATTGCTGACAAATTTTGTGGGTAGAAATTTGGAATTAGGAAATTTTGCCCCCACAGCGGCACTCAGGCCTACTCTTCTATCGATTTTCAACTGCCAAGGGTTCTTTAACGTGCG